>OZ059809.1:12135308-12434021 GCA_964057025.1 Standfussiana lucernea
TTGTAAACGTGATAGGGTTGGCAAGATCAAACTGTGGTGGTGGCAAACTGCCCGGTTGGTCTAGCGATTTCAATGGTAACTGTGAGAGGTTTTGGGATCGATTCCTAGGTCAAGAAAATTTTTATTGACTTTTCCCATTAGGAATTTCTCAATAGCAGCCTGGAGTTCAAATGGTGACTGTGTGATACCCCCTTCTCTTGGAGATGTGCCGCTATGACCGAAATTCGATTAGGAGGACTATGTTTTTGTGGGGGTTGTAAAAGGTGATTGGTATTCTCCAGATTTTAGGAGTATCGTCACACTCAACCATACAGCAAGCACAATGTCTTAATAAATTTGCAACCTGAGATAAGATGAGTAGAACTCGTCCGTGCACTACTACCCTAATTAGTTTTGCCACTAATTATTAAAGATGTGTTTAATGCAGATAGGATCGATAAAGGTTTTTGTGTAAATATCGTGATAGGAATTAGATAACAGATACTAACACTGAAAGAATTCAAAAAGTTTTACTTGCCTAAGGTATTATCGAAAAAGGTAATCCAATTTCAAATCTCAAATGTAAGGAATCCAAGCGCCGTGATAGCTAAACATAGCTTCTCGTTTTATGCTACGCAAACATTTATTTTTAAACATTTTATCCATTCCGTAGTCGTTCAGTTTTCTAAAAATATCCTTCTATTCAAATCTCTGCGGAGGCCGCTGTTTTCAACTAGATGCTAAGGCGGAGAGACAGGTCAGGTTAGACTGGAGCAGTCATTAAGATTTCCGCTTTTAATGCTGTCTGAAAAGCGTAGCATACGAGGTTCAGAAGTGACTGTAATGATAATATTAAAATGAGTGTTCCTTTCCTTTCTTTTAATGATAGTTTTTGATAGTTAAATGGTCCAAGTTATTTTGACTAAAACGAACTAAATCGCTTAACAAATGCCGAGTATAGGTAAAATTAACTAGCATTCATGCCTAAGTCCTTAGGAGACTAAATTTGCTATCATAGATTTCCGCAAAGTAACGCACTGATTCCATTATTTATTGTCCTTAGAAAAATAAAGAAACCTAAGACTGTACACTGACTTCAAGACAATCTACGTACCTGCAACTATCCGGTTTTATAAATCTACTAAAAGGAAATAAAAATCCTGACGTCACATCATCAGTAACTAGATGCATATCAGGTAGATCGGGTGTATTCTCAGCACGCCGAGTGACTAACACAGGATATCATACAGGCGGCGTTTGCGCATGCTAAATTAGTTTGACTATCAATAAGTTTGGAGGACAGAAAGATCATTTATATTTCCAAAATTCGATTTACGCTGCTGTGACTGTGAGCGAATTTTCGGATTTCCACAGGAATCAGGACAGTTCCACTCCAGAATCAAGATCCAGTTCCAGTTCCAGTTTCCACTGCAAAAGCAAACTATGCCTGTTTTGGACAGTTTCTGAAGATAGATGTATAAGGGAAAAGGTGTTAAGTTCCTTAGCCTCCATTAAAAATGGTGAATCTTCCGACCAGACGGGTGTTGTGTCTGGTGGGCTACTGCTCTTACTACTACTCTTCTGCTCTTGATTTAAAATTTGCGTGACGTCAGGTACGATGCGCGGTTCAAATGTGGCGTTGTTAATGTCGCCATAGAGACTCAAATAATCATGACCATCGATTGTAAGCACATACGGCACAACTCAATTGATCATATCTGTCTCCTTGCCAAACGGAAACGTGCCGTTTGACTGGACGCCGGGCAATCGCCCAATGACAGACGTTTAATTTCCCGCCGCGCTTCACATATGACTTGACTGAGGCTTCATGGAATAAGACGTCTGTGAACACTCCATTTATCTACTATTCTTTGGTCTGCATTTATTTTTACGAGAAGTTCTTTACCGCTTGGCCACGAGCCACGAGTTTACTGCGACAATGATGCGGAGGAAACAATTGTAAGAAGTTGCTTGGAGCATGCCACGACTCACCGCGACGCGACATGCGTCTTGACGGTACTCACGCGAAGGAAACAAGTGACAGATGCGCGTGTCACTTGACACAAGTTGCATCACCTGAGGATTTGAACGGGGCGCTAAATACTCCTTTTATTTACCTACCTGTGACCTGTGTATTATAAGCGTCTGATTCATAGGTTCGTGTTTCGACTTGTTCCACCTTTATAAGTATTCTAACCGGTATTTCAAGTTCTTAAGCATGTCTGACCTAAATGTGAGTCCATAAAATTCTGTACTTAGTGGTCCTTTTTTGTCTTGCATCCTTGGATTAGACACTATTGGAAATATTATTCCTGTTCTCTTTGTATATAAACATTACAAAATACTGCAGGTCTGAAGACGAGATTCCGTCTAGGAAGACAAAGAATGCTCTTCTAGCCAGTTTCGTCAGTCATCATTATAGCAGCCAAGAATCACCCACTACTGGGTACAACCCCCCTTTGTTCTGCCACACTTCCTGGTTACGTGCGTCCGTCATCCAGGTGTTTCCCTCGCCTTAGACGCTTTTGGAAGACCCTAGTTTCGTCAAAAGGCTTGTCCTATCATTCACAAACCAATCTGAGAAATGTCGATATTAGGACATCTTCTTCTATGACTTCAAATTAAAGCGACGCCTAAGCTGTTAACTTTAACTGACCTTATGATGATGTCACCTCTGCCAAGCCTCACGATATCGGTAATTCGATCTCTAAAATTCGATCAACGTTTACATAACTAATTAGTTTGACAACGACCTCGTTAAGAGCTTTGTGCAAAGATTTTAAATTAATTAATACATCAAACAACAGATGTTTTACACCTGGCCTGAAAACATGAACATCTGCAAATGAGTCATTTTGCTAAAAACAGATTAATTAAAATTTCTTGAAATCTATTTATTCGTACATTTAGCATTTGTCCGTGTACAAACCGCCGCAAACCAGATTGAACCGATTCAAACAGGAAAATACCCTTTTTTAAGATGGATTAATTACAAATTCCTGCTTTAATGAAAACGCGGATTGAAAAGCTCCCAAAGGTTTTTTTTTTAATTTGCTTTTTTGCTCATACATTGAGCCTTTTGTCTTCAGTATTTGAATAGGTTCCGAACCTTTAGTGGCACCGGCGTTATTACGCACATTCTTTTTGCGTTGGCAACATTTTATAGGAATATGATTATTTTTTGTCATTGGCAACAATTTTTCTATTCCGGATCCGCAGATACGGTCTCCACGGTGTTCCAATTACTTCATTCACTGAACTAGAACTGAGAAATCGTTCGATGTAAGCTGAGGCTCCACTATTTTGCACATGATTGACTGAAAACTCCATTTGTTTTACTTAGCCAGCACTTCAGCTTCCCTGTTTACCGATAAGCTCAAGTTAATATTTCTCACCAGAATTTCGTATTATCGAAATTGAACTAAGCGTGGGCATTAAATCACAAAAGCGATGCATATTCATGGCTTTCTCCGGCCAGCGTCGGCTTATTCAGGCGCGGGCCGCTCTGAACCGGAATTTTCCGGATTACTACCGCTTATGGGCGGATATAATCGATTTTCTTTATCGATAGTTTTCGATGGAGCGGGTTTTTTGTAGCCCAGTTTCATAAGCTTTTTGGGTCAGGTTTTACTAAGAGCTGATGACCTAATATAATTATCTTTGAGTGGGGCGAGTACTGTACCTAGGTACATAGCTCAATTACAATTATCTTTCAAGAGTAAACCACTTGATAGTGTCATAATATGCGTTCCTACACGTACCTATTACGTTTTATCTAGGCTTTAAGGTTTGCAGGCTAGGCCATGGTTTGCGCAATTACGGACTAATGACCTAACTGACTATAATTTGTGTTTCCAGCTTTTTATTAATGGTGGAAGGAACACCGACGCAAAAACGGAAACCACATACTCAGTACATCATTCTGGGGGGAAATCAGCATTGCTTGCATTTCATAGTAGTATTTACCCTTTTTTTATTTGAGTAGTAATTTCTACAATCTTTTCTGGCCGTTACAGTGGCTTTTCTATCAGTGCTAGCACGCTCTTTAGATTTTTATATTTTAGTCAGTCTGTGGTTTTTATTTTGCCTGCGACACTTGTGGCTCTATTTGACGTTCAGGCAATAATGACTCAATTACTTGTTCTCTTAAATCATATAACGATAAGTTAGGGTTGCCAGAGAATTTGTTGGAGAGCACTCGAGCATTTATTTATTTATTAAAACTTTATGCACAAGTATAAATAACACTGTACAAAGGCGGACTTAATGCCTTGGGCATTTTCTACCAGTCTACCTTAGGGTGATTTATCATGCTCATCATTAGAACATGTAGGTAATGGTTTCATAACAACATTGCCGCGTCCGATGGTAACTTTCCTGCATTTGATCCGCGAATTGCGATGAGATATAATTCAGTTATCTTTTGTCTTTCCATTGTCCTATATGAACACCGTTGCGATAACGTGATATATTTTCACCTTTTTTTAGTTTCTTGGAAATCACTTCCGATAATTATCTTAGCGTTTCTTGTTCATTGTGCCAGTGCAGTAAGTCTTCCTGTCCAATAATTTGATGGCTAAGTTTTAGCTGTTACAGAAATTATCCATAAAGACTGCGTGGCCGGTTCCAAATTATTTTGCAACAGCTTTTCTACAATTTGTTCAGTGTGTCCTTTGCCAGAAGTTTCATCCATTGTACCGGCCAAAACATGAACTCTTATAATAGTTCCATTTGGTTCTGCCAGTACATAAAGTTGTATTCCGTATCCTTTTATGTATTGCCGAAAGATCAGGCGCCCACCAAATAAAATCATAGTCATTCGTCTAAGGACAAATTTCTACAGGGATAATAAATCCTGTCCGTTGTGTCATTGAAGGTCTTTATTATCATTTTGCATTTTTTCATGCAGGCAGGTTTGTCACCTTCTTTATTGAAGAAAAATGTAGGCATCGCAAAATAAGTTGGAACCTGTTTCTCGACATATATTCAGAGAAAACTGACTTATATAATCGATGCGATTTCCAGTAATCAACCAAGCGGCTCCTTTTCGCTGTGCCGGTGTGGTAAAGTAAACCAATTAATGTTCTCAATTCCTTTATAGTTAGTGTTTTCCGATTCGTAATACGAGACCTGCGATGCTGCGAAGAATTCTTCATGTTTTCTGCATTTCTATAAGTCTAATCGACGATTTTTTAAAGTAATCCTCAGTGAGAAAGAAATCAACGTACCCTCGAGAATTGTCTAGCGGTGGCACAAGTAGTTCATTTGATTTGGTAAAAGAAAAATCTCTCAACGTACTAGAGTCGGTAGTCCAACGTGTCGTAGATGCTGCTCTGGATGGCTGCTGAGGCCCAGTCGGGGTTGTGTCTGGGGTCTGGGTAGGCTGGGGCTGTAGTTGGCCGGAAAGCGCAGATGGTAAAGACTCCGACGATCGACGCGACAGTGGAGTCCGATCACTGGAGGCAGCGAGACGTTGTTCACCTTCACCTCCTCCTCCTGCTTCTCTTCTTCAGATTCTGAACTTTCATCACCTTCGTCGGTTATGTAGTCTATATCATCTACATCACTCTCTGCATAAACAGTTTTGTCTGACTCCTGTAATAATTCTTCCCTTTCCAAACTTTTTAGTCGCTTTTTATCCGAATCTCGCGATGTACTAGGCTTTGCTGACCTTTTTGTCGGTAATGGATTGTTATTATATTATAAAATCACAAAGTTGTTAGAAATTGCCGAGAAACAACAAATAATATAAACGAAAATACACCTACACCCCGTGGCTGCATGGATCGAACTAGCCAATGCGCTGCGGCCTTATTTTATGGCTTGTACATAATTGTAAGGCACCATCACGCGAAGTCGCGTGTACGGCCACAGAACAGGCCGCTTGGCGTTTACCCGTTTCGAAAGACCATTTATTCGTAAAAGTTTATTAGTAAAAGAATTCATTTAATGATGTTTACACTTTAAAAGGACTTGGGAATTTAAATGCGTGCTGCTATGATTTTCCCTTTTAAAAACCGCAAAAATATGTGCAAAATCAAATAGTCCTTCATCAAAACAAACTGCCAACTTCAGTAGCAGGGTTAAAGTATGAAATTGCCGATTTATACTGCAAAATTAAAACTCGTTTATTTCCAAGATGTAAAATATCCATCTAATCGGTAGTTCATTTATGCCTTTTGCGATAGAACTCTGGGGATCTAGATTCGACAAACTGTGTAAAAACATTTTGTACCGCCTCCTAGGAAGAAATATTTTTACCACGTAGAAAATTGTCCAAATCAGGAAAAAATGGAAGTCAGTTGGAGGAAGGACTGGCGAGTACGGAGGATGACGTATGGTTTCTAACTGCAGCGCCTGTAGAGTTGCAACGGTGTCCCGTGCAGTGTGAGGTCTTGCGTTATCATGGAGCAATAATGGTGAAGTTCGATTCACGAGTCGGGGCTGTTTCACTGTCAGTTTCGCCATCATTGTTCGAAGTTCGGCACAGTAAACATCTGCTGATATGGCTTGACCAGACCTGGGACAGCTATAGTGAATAACACCATGAAGAGACCACCAAACAGTTACCATTGCCTTTTTATTAGTAAACTTTGCTTTAGGGCACTGTTGTGGCGTTTGACCGGGGTCAACCATTGCATTTTTCGCTTACGGTTATCGTAAAGAATTCACTTTTCTCACATGTCACAATTCGATCCAATATTCCTTCATTTCTGTACCGATTCAACAAGGCAGCGCAAGATTCAAAACACGTTTCTTTCTGCAGATCATTTTTTTTCTTATTAATTTGATGCAAATGAGTCAATATTGTAGGTAAGGAAACGTTAAACCATGCTGCTAATTCCTGGGTAGTTTGACTCAAATCGGTTTCCACCATCTTCAATTCAGCGTTATTCACCTGTATGGGCAGTTTCCATTACGAAAGCATTTAAATCAAAAACGCACGGTGCGTTCATTAGCAGTCTCCTCTCCAAACGCAGCATTGATATTGCGATTGCGAGCCGTTTCTGCCGCGTTAGTTCCGCGTCGGAACTCGCATTCAAAAATTAGTCGGATGTTCGAAGTATCCATCTTTTCCGTCTAAGCCGAATAAAAAAATCAATTGAAATCCGAAAATCGAATGTTGCACATATTTCAAAAGAAAAATCTCATAGTTATACTTAATGTAAAAAAAGTTTCACTCGAATATCACCGTCAAGGTTCAATGTCAATTCAAAGTATCTATTTACTATAAAACGGCAATTTCATACTTTAACCCATATTATAATAAAATACATCAAAACGTTTTCAAATAAAAATCCAACATGGCGATTTCAAGCGTTCCGATTCCGATATTGGTACAAAGCCCCTCGATCCATGCAATCCTGCAAAATATGAGAGGCCTCTCACAGTACAATATAACGACCGTAAGCTAGTGCATCCATTCGCAGCCGGGTTATACCAAGCCCTCTTAAAATGTCGTATACGAGGCTTGCATATTTGTAATATTGCATGTTTGTAGTTTATATAGAAAATATTGAAATATTGCTTGTAAGAATGTTTTTGTAGGGATCAACTGGAAAATTGTTATGAGAGTCAACATGTGGGTTTAGATTTAGTGGAAAAGCTTGGCTTTTGAATTCAAGTGAGCCAAACTGAACGCCTCCACGTAGAGGTGTGAAACAGTTGTTTTGGCAGTGTTTTTGCCCCAACATAGCAAAATCTATATAAATAAAAAATGCCCACTTCGCACGATGTTTTGGTGACACAGTATTACAAAGGAAGATACAATTTGTTCTACGCATTATTAGTAACCACCTCTGTCTGAGCTATTTCACAAGAAACCTCTTACTTGACCTAGATAGTCTACCTATAATACCCTTATGAAAGTTATTGAAAAAAGCGTAGGCAACAATAAACATATTTTACGTTATTCCCCGATCAACTTTCTACACAATATCGTATTTCTATCATAAAATCAAATGACACATATCAGCATAAAATACGCTACTCGACAGTTTTCGCAATACGCTCATATTTCTTGAATAACAATAAAATACCCACTAGTACGTAGTCGCTTTTATCTTTTTCTACATTTATGTACACAATTTAAATGAAATACATACGAGCACATAACATCACGCCTATAATTCCCGAAGGGTTAGGCAGAGGCGCACCTAATAGTGCACCCACATTTTGCCAGTTATGTTTAAGTCCCATGTAATAGGGGGCAAGCCTATTTCCATCAACCGGGCACAAATCCAGACTCCGCGGCTGCTACTGAGAAATTACTGATGGAACAACCTAATAGCACTGCGTGACCTGGGAATCGAATACAGAAACTCAGGTGATGATTGATGCTCACCAGCGCGCATCAATCATTACCAACTGTGGTAGAATTGGACTTAGCCCACTGGTCAAGAGGGCCACAGGAAGAACTACTTTAATGTTTTACCTGGTTTAGAAATCATTATCCACCACCTATGTAAAGGTTTGCTAGGTAATTCAATTTCACCCAGTATTATGAATTGTCAAAGTGATAATAAATAAAATAAATAAACTGAAAACAATTTAATACTTGTCAAATACACTTTTCAGTAATCAATCTGTAGCTAAAGGTAATATAAGGCTTTAAAACTGAGACCACCTTACTTTAAAACTCTGTTGGGCACGACTTTATAATAAAAGCTGACCTTATATATTTCACATTGCCCACGTAAATGTCCAGCCCGCCATTTATTGGCCCAAAGCTTCACCTGGAACAAAGGTACTGAATTCTAAAGCCTTTTATTATACAAACGTCTAGTTTCTAGAAGAAGGATTGCTCTATGAATAGAAAGAGATATTTTTTATCTGTGAACGTACCTGTCATCCACAGGCGCTAAACTGTGGATTACTATTCAGAACACACTTCTTTAAGTTTCTGAATAAAATATACGTATCTAATAGAAAAACTTTGTTGGAAAATGAAAGACTTGAAAAATGAGATATTTTAAAGTAATGCTGGATTTTTTTCTTTCGACTTTGTCTTCGTTTTCCGTCGTGAACTGTCTCTTTTAGCTTCGTTAAAGAAAAAGTTGTCATTTTTAAGTTAATGTTTTAGGTAAAAGGTCAATGCCTCTGTGATATTGTAGATACCTGCCTACGTCACAAGTCTCTCACAGCTTTATGCAACGATGTTTCTTCCTACGTCACAAAACAAGAATATACAAAATGACTTATCGGTGATTTTCCCAATTTAAACAACTTTTACCTTTCTTTTGATAGAAAATAACTCCAACTACACTTATTTCCACCCACTTTGCAATCTAAAAGACCTTTGACACAGCTTGAAGCTTTTCAACTGCTGGGTCCCAGGCCTCGTCTATGTGAGAAGGCGTAGCGCGTGGGCCATAATCCCCCACACCGACCCAGTGAGGGTTGGGGATGGCACATGTTACGAGTTTTCGGGTCATGTTGGTGTCCTCGCAATGTTTCCTACGCCGTGTGGAAGCAGTGTATCAGCGAAACCACGACATGAACTCGGGCCTGATACTGGATACCACTGCCCTCTCACCATTATCACCCCCCCACCTCCGAATTATAATCGTAACAATTCAAAATATCATGCAATTAATCATTTCATCACTCAACACAAACCATAAATATTGATGACCCCATCAATACAGCCAACATCACACTAACTGCTAACCCGGCTGCTGTGCAATGTCACATATTACCTAATGCTGTGATATTTGGCAGCAAACTGATATTCTACAGCATTGACCACAGACACCTGCTTGCAACTAGTGTTATTGTACATGAGGTCATAGAGGCTATTGTCATAGTCTAGCGATTATCGAGACATAAGTGCTAATGCTATGAAACTGTAAAACTAGAAACCGTGTGCCTGGTCGCATTTCCCATCGGTAAAAATTACGATGTTTCATACCTTACTTGTCGTAAAGGTCGAATTGAAAAAGAATCTTTCTTTGTGCTCACTTTTCGGTATGAAAGCAACTCTACTCTGCAACATTTGAAGCTTCTAGACCCAGTTAGTCTGTTTGTGAATTTAGAATTTAATTAAGTAAATGAATGGTGGAGGTGCCCGGAACTCCGTGGTACCGAACCAAACGAACATAAAAGAAGAGCATTTTTATTCTTAATATTATTGACATTTTAGTATTGATAGACCAACGAAAGCTCGAAAACGAAATTATTTTTGAGTGAACGGTGACAGCATAGGTTTTTATGTTGTCCCCGTTCACTCAAAAGTAATGTGGAAGTGTGGGGTCCATATGTGCATTCGCTCGTTCGGTGTAAACAGACCTTATGGTAAGAACTGGAATATAAATAAAACGTCACAAGAAGAGGTCATGAAAGACTAGCTTAACGATGTCATCAAGAAACTTCACAGACGGCCGTGTCAAAGTCAAGAAGGTTAACCCTTAAGCTTTGTTAGACGTCTGTTTTTCGCTCTTTTAAACCTAGCTTCAAGTGCAAGGTTTTGTAGGGCCTAGAAACCTAAAAACACTAAAAGATTTTTTAATTCTTTTATTCCTAGCTCGTATCGCCCCACTGCTGGGCAAAGGCCTCCTAAACCCCTTCCTGGACTTGGCTTGGCTTGCCTTTATAACTTACTCTTCATGATGTTAGGGTTTCTAAACAGTCTGCTTGACCTAGGGGCTTGCCGTATTGTAGGCCCCTCTAGGCACGACACTGCCTTTCCACCTCTCTCGGTCCACTTAAAGAAATGATCGTTTAATTGTTTAACTACCTTCATATCAGGCTGAATATGAAAGGTCTGTTTTCATTTAAAGCCGGAAAACACATTGATCACCACTCGCAACATTTTCCCATTTCCGAAACTAAATCCCGCCTACAACCAATTTCTGCGTCCAATAAAATCCTATTCCGGATCACAACAACGTGCTAACGCTTAAAAATGAAAATGCTTATTGCGTTGCGATCTCGATAATAACCCTTCGAGGCAATAGCCCGGGCATAACGCGCTGTGAGCGACTGCCCTAATCCCATTATCGACATTGAGTTTCAGTACATCACTAGTGCTAATAAAACTGGGCAATTTTCAGCGATATAACTTTTCTATGGCGTAAACAGATAGGCTTTTGAGAGGTTATTACACTGTAGTTGTTACTTATATTGACTGCTCGGTTGGCATTGTTGTCGCTGGCGCGACTGTTGAGCGTGTTCCTTTCCTGGGTTCGATTCCCGGGACATGCTAAGTGTTATTGGGGTTTTCCAATAAGAATGTCTCAGAAGCTGATTGGATTTGGGTAGTTGGACTGATGATAGTCCCATGCCTAGAAAAGCACGTTAAAATTTTACTTTACTTTATAGCAAAAAATCATAGATAGTTTATAAAGTTTTGAAGTATCTGTTTGCAACTTTGCGAAGTTAGTTTCTTCTAGATTAAAAAATAACCCTTTCTCCTGGGAGGGAAGTAAGGCAGGCTAACTAATGAAGTAGATTTCAGAGTTAAGCTATAAAGAAACTTTATCTTCTTCTTTATCGTGTGGTTAGTGCCTACCCTGGTGTCAGAGTTTTTATGCCGCCCATGGGCTTCTGACTAGGTTTTACATGCCGTCGAGAAATATCTCTCAGGCACGCTAGGTGGTTTCCTCACGATGTTTTCCTTCACCGCAGCAAGTGATAATAAGGTCCGAGAACCGACCCGAATCCGGTCCGAATTAGGACCGAGAAATCAGAGGTGCGTGTTTTGGGTTCGAACTCGAGACCTATGACTTGGCAGTCCAACGGTCACATCACTAGTCTACTCGTATCACTGCTTTTAAGAAAAGAAACCTTATTTGTTAGGTTCCGAAGTTTGTCATCTTTTAACAACTGGAAAAATAAATCATTCCAGTTTCAGCTTAGTTCTTTTGGCGCTTGAATGACATAGTCAGGAGGGCGATATAGGTAAACATTTTTGAAATTGTATTGAAAAAACAAAATGGCAGCGTTAGTGTGTCAAAATGTCCAATGTACATATGTCAAGCTAACTAAACACTCAATACGAAAGAAAATTTATTGGCAACCCATTACTATTAGCGCCTTAAGCAGCTAAAAAGGTTGCCAGGTGTAAAAATATACGCGAATCTATTCGGAGGCTTTTAAGGTGGCCTGGAGGCCATAGATATAGCCAATTGCCTCCGATATATTACCGGAATGTGACTTAAGTGGCTTTTTTTGGTCTTCGCACGCAACCTTCTGAAACCCTTAATGAGTTGGATTTGTTTTAAATTGCTACTGTTTTTTTTTTGTTCTAAATCTCGGAGAAAAGGTGTAATTGGTTTCGCTGACTGTATTAACGACTAGGGACTAAATTCGTTACTAAAAGCTTCGCTGAAGTATACTTATTTATTTGACGACAGATGTGGCATGTCTTCGCTGTCTTATTGGTCGGTCATGATGGAACGTGGAGTCCGACGTGAAATAATACACAGGCACTGTTCGGTACACTAAACTTTACCTTTTAAAACACTTTACAATAAAAAATAACAAAAGATTGAAGAAATATTATCGAATTGAATTTAAATAAAATGGAATGTAATGAGGTTAGTCAAGTTAGCCGTTCGTCACCACGATTTCAATTTGAATGTGTCAACTGCACAAGTCTACCACCTTTTTATTCAACGTCAAAAATTAAATGACCAACGATAACTTTAATCGACTAAACACAATCAAGCATTGCCATACCAAAAATCAAATTAAATTAAACTAAATTAAAATTATGATAAACGCTTGACATTCCATTAGCGATCTGCGACATATTTATCACGTGGGCTTACATATGCCTAGCCCAAAAACAAAGCTTCTCAGGGAAAACTGGACCTACCTACAATGTAAGATTTGGACGTCTTTCGCCAAAGACATCTTTCTTTATCACATAGTTGTAGTCTTCTAAGTGTGTCATCGATAACCCTTGCTACGTATATTTTGATAAACTATAAGTATTTAGGTATTTAGCCTCGACAAACTCGAGTTACATCCTAGCTTCCATGAATAGGGTCTTCAGTAAAATTCTAGAAATGATGTCAAATATGATATAGTAACAAGATACATTGCAATACGTCGGCCCGACGTCTTTGCCAATACATCAAACAGTATTACTGGAATTGGAGCATATTTCTGTCTTCTGTTTCTCGTATAAAATCTAGCTTTTCTATCAAACTTGATGTTACATTTTTGAGTTCAGACAAAGGCATGCAGAATTCTAATGCAAAATATTGCATTTCAAAAATCAAAAATCTTATAAAGCCTTGCCACGTAAGATGCAGGATTCGGGGGGTCTACTCTCTAAGTCCGTCAACGAAGATACGGGCCCGTACGAAAGTAGATCGAAACTTCGAAATGAATCCTACGCCCTAGTATTTTCGGATTCATATCTTTTGAAAATACATCGGGAATAAGAACAACTATCCAATCGTGTTGTCATTCGTTTTTAGTTCGAATCCCTCACTAATCGTTTGTCCGTAAGTGATACGGAGTAGGAAACGCCCGTATCTTCGGCCGAAACTACGGGTTTCGTGCTTAGAGAGTAGACCCCCGGGGTTGGTCGTATGGAGAAGAACCGGTAAGAAACTCCACGGCTACACTTATGAAAGAGTTAACCTGTTTCTTCGGAAAACCTCTTCCATGATTGTCTAGACGCCTTAATTAAGGCATAAGCTTAGCCTTCTGTCTCAACGTTTTGGTACTGATGTGACTAAAGATACAGAATTAGATTTTCTGGCTTGGTTAAGAGACCCAATCTTAACGAAAAGTCTTACTAAAGCATGTTTTTTTGTAGCCTCAAAGCTTACGTAGTTACTCTGATTTGATTGGCAGATATGCTGAGACATGATCAAGCCTTAAGATATCTTCAGGATTGATTTCCAGATTGAACCTTAACATAAACCGACTTTTAGGGTTAAAATAATCTCATTTAAAATCATCCGACATTCTCAACATTTTTCCTTTCTAAAGTATCTTCAACAAAATCATTAGTGTGTATAATAAATAGTTGATTCGTTTTAATTTCCCCGGGGCCCCGTGCCCGTGATTTAGATCCCGTTTAAAGAGATAACGCGGAGAAAACACTGTCCTTCCCGGGATCTTAGGGATGGCGCAGCGCGGGAATATTGCGCCTTTTTATATGGAGATGGTTTGTAATAAAATTTGTGACATAATGCACCGATCTTTGTCGGGCCCTCGCGAAAATGTTGTCCGTGAAGACTGTGCTACTACTACGCATGAGGTCCTGGGTTCAATTACCAGGTCTGGCAAAGTTTTATTGGGTTTTTTCAGCTGGAATGTCTCGGTAGCAGCCCGTCAGTCCCAGTCAGGATCGGTTTCCAGTTGATAAGCTCGCACCTTTCTACATCACTGGCGAAATGTTGGTATAGCTGTACTATTTGGAGCCTTCCGGTGATTACAGGCTCGTTATTATTTGATGTGATGACGATGATATCCGCTATGAAACATAAATGAGACAGTCAAAAGCCTACTATTACCTGATTTATAGACCTACCATAATGTAGGAATGTGGTTTGCGAATGGCCTTACCTATGCATTTAGGAATGTCTAGATAGTGTCGATCTTTCGAAATTATATGAATGGCTACGTTACATGCTTTATCTAGGATTTGCTTGTTTATTTTTTGGACAGTTTATTAGGTTAACTGGAATTTTCAAATCTCGAGTTCTCCTTTTAGATCGAAGTTAAAACCATCGAGGAATTTGCTGTGCCCTACCAGGGTCCATACATAATACAGCTCTTAGCTGTAAGCCTTTTTGTAACATCTTTTACCTACACTGTGGAACGCAAATAAAATCAATATGAATGTCGCACTTCATTTCAACTGGTTCTTTATAAAAAATTAACAACCAAGACACGGTTTTTGTAATTACAACTTTAGCTTTGTCAGAACAGAGTTCGATATTCAAAACTGGCTCGATGGTTTTAACCTGGATCCAAAGATAAACCTTAACTTACAATAAGGCCGTTTCTGCCCTGTCCTGTCTTAGAATTTCCCGTTGCCTGCGGGCTAATGTTATTTAACCCTACTGTGATTTAAAACCTTTTCCAAAGGCCATCTAAAAGGCGTTTATATAAAACAAATCTTGTTATTTTAAGGTAAGAAAAGGCTATTTTAGGTCAAACAATAGCCCTGAACTGTGAGGTCAGATAGGCAGTCGCTCCATGTAAAATACAGGTATTCAGCTGGGACTGGAAGCCGACCCCAACATAGTTTGGAAAAGGCTAGGCAGGTGATGAATAGACCTGAATTATTTAAACTATGCTGTAATCAAATTAGGATATAGACAGGGTGATGTTCGCCATGAATCCTCGTGCTGTGACATTCTGGCTAATCATTGGTGATTTGAGTTTGTGAATGGTTACCATTGACTAAACCAAAGTCAATTTAAGCTAAGGCTAGGCAGGTTAATCACATTTTGTTGTACGTAGCTCTATTTCGTGATCGGTCGAAGTGATTAGGGTTTAATTTACGAATCGGAAACATTGTAAGGATGGAACATTTCGAAATACTACAAACAGAAATATATTCTGCACATATTTGCAGTAAAATAAAGTAACTAATATTTTCAGTACATATTTGAGAATAAACTTTGAAGTATTTGATTTAATCAAATGCGAATGTTGTGGAATAACTTGAATTTTGCACGAATTCGTAGAGAATCCTTTTCCATGCAATAGCTTTACTATTAATATTTAGTAACAGATATTTAATCAACAAATCCGTCAAAGTATATTAGTGAAGCTCTCGCAATATCAAACGTTAAGACGCCTTTTAAAATCGAGGTTTATTTTATCCACGTTTAATTTATTATCGGACTTTCATGTCCGATGCCTGTACTTGCAACGTTTTACGTGACAGTGAGACTCGCATACAGTGCTTACTCTATAGAATCTCCCAGACAACTCCCTATGTAAGAATAGACAGTCAAAAATAACTAAATAACATCTAAGCTAATGCTAAAGCCGAGCTAAAATAGTATGTTTATAAGAGGTAATCTCTGCAAGCACAGCTCCGACGAAATTTATTTTCACTGATAGAAAGCTACGATATTGGCGAGTGCTATAGGATATATTTAAAACTATTGTTGAATCCCATGCGTACGAAGTCGCGGGCAGAAGTTAATTTTGTAATTACTCCACTATTCGACCAATCACAATTTCCACTATAACTCAAAACACGCTTTACCAAAACCCAATCAATTGAAGCTGAACTGCTGAACCAAATGTTCGGCTGTCGCACAAACAACTTGCTCCTCGGATGAAGTAATTGACGTTAGATCACTGGCAATTAATAATTGCAGCGCACTAGGAAACTGCAATGAGTTCAGATTCTGTGAATGCGTAGGAGTCAGTTGTTTTCGGTCTGTGCTAAAATTAACCGTACAACCGTAAACATAATAGAAAGAGATGTTTGACAGTAACTGGGTTGTGGAGGTCAGATAGGCAGTCGTTCATTTAAAATTCTGGTATTTAGCTGTATTAGTAATTTGGGATATTCTAAATTCATTGGGGAAAAAAAACTAGGCTGATGATGAAGATGACATAGAAGAACAGTACAGGTAACAATGTGGGGTAGTTAAACTCATCTCAAAACTATCATGGTCATTTCAAAATTAGTATAAAAATAGTTACAGAATTTTTGAATATGTCGACGTCAAAGGCCATTATTTGCATTTTGGTATGTAATGAGAGAACCCGCATGTCCTAGAACATAACATCCTGCCTATAATCCCCGAGGGTTAGGCAGAGGTGTATCTATTAGTACACCCACATTTCGTCATTTTTGTTTAAGTCCCATGTAATAGGGGGCGACACCGGGCAGAAATCCAGACTACGTGGCTGCTACTGAGAGATTCCTGATAGAAAAACCCAGTAAGAGTTTGCCCGACCGGGGAATCGAACCCAGGACCTGATGCTCAGCAGTAGCCCTTGCGACCACTCGACCGACGAGGCAGTCCTAGAACCAACTGTGTATTTAAAGGCATGTGACATGGAGCAACCCGCACTAGGTCTGCACGGTGGACCCACTCCCTCGCCCAGAGATTAGGCCTGCTTCCCAGTGTTGGGAATAGAACATAATATTCTGCTGATTGCTCCTATGCCGATGGCATGTATTTAAGTCAGTTCCAAAAACACAGAACAGTATAGTTGCGTAAGCATGACATCATGCTAACCAGAAATCACAAACATGACTTAATAATGTTTTTAGCGTGTGACACCAAGGTTGGATGAGACATTAGCGACTGTTAGGAGTGTTTACTTACAATAGTGGATTGAGTAAGGAAGCGGCGATAATCGGATTATGATTGGCTATAAGGCGGAACAGCAATAGGTAGATTTATCGTGGTGGCAAAAGTAATACAAGAAAGCTTATGATGTGTTGAGAAGCCTATGGAATCGGCAAAGTTGGTGTTATGGACTCCTACACTTGAAAGCCCTTGGGGCGGGGCGGGCCCAAGAGACCATGTACGTATTTTAGCATCGTCATTATTGGAGCCACTTTAAATGCACCTTACTAAAATGACCCATAGTTAATGACAAACAGAATTACTTAAGAATTTGGTATGATGATATTTCTATTTAATATGTATAGGGAAAACAAACAACTACACACAATACTCGTCAATGGTTATTAAAGAACAAATTAAAAGACTGATGAAACTAGCATAAATAAGAGTTTATCAACGATTCACATCTACGGCACATATGGTCGCACACATAATTGAGATGTTATGAAACCAATTAGAACAAGTCCAGTAACAATTTAATTGAGTTCTAAAACCCGCCACAGGAGACAAAGGGACTAAGGATTTGTTTCAACAACTCTGAGTCACGAGGTCGAAAACTTGAGTAGTTTGTCGCTTAGATCAGTCGCAGACATACCGGTGGCGTAGGAAGGTGGTAGATCAATAGTGCATGGAAAGGTGAGAAAGATAGACGGTGGTAAAGGAGAGACTAGCCAGACAAACTCAATTCAAAATTGGATCAATGAATATGTGGTCCACCTACTTCAGAAATCGACAATTCTGGGTGTTTTGTCCAAGGCGCGGCAAAGACACCTAAACGCCACTAGAATGGGAAGATTATGAAAGCTAATCATTTACAGCTAAAGTCATGTGATCATCATCTGAATACCCGTGTTTTAAATAGAGCGACTGCCTGCTTATCTGACCTCCACAACCCAGTTAGTACTGGGTTATACGATACCCTTTGCTAAGCCATGTAAAACTTTTAAAAATCCTTGGTTTTTGTGTAGTGGACCATCATCATCTTGTTCCTGCTCTTCTTGTCTCTTTATTTCCTTTCCCTCTTCCACTAACAATACACTTTCATATTCAGCAATTGCAGAAGGCGTCTACTCATGTACAACGTAGTACTTTAATTTGAAGGATTTTTTATAAACCTGCGGTGATGTTGATTAAAAACATATACATATAGAGCACTGTGATATACTCTACCTATTCGTAATTTAATAACATTTTCTCTAACATAAGTTGTCGGTATATAAAACAAGCTAGACAATGGTCGGCTATCGACGTGGCCCAAGGCTGAGTCAGTAGGTCGAGTGCTGTACTCAAGTTTCTATCATTGTTAACTAGCTATATTTGGATTAGATGGCATTCTACAAGGAAAAGAAAGAAACAAATATAGTTTGTTATGGCGCCCACAACTTCAACTAATCAGACAAAGTGATTCATATTAATATAATGAAATTTAAAACTAAGCTAGAGAAGTTGTAATTGGCAAATAAAGTTACGAAGATATGCGCAAGTTTTCAAGGAACGAAACACTGGTCAAAACTCTTTAGAGCGTAATACAAATTCATTCTTCAAACTACAAGCTAGACCTAACAATTAAATATTTAACGAGACAGTAAATCTCATCAAACATCTCCAAGGAACCACAGCATTCCAGCATAAACTGTGTAGAAAATCCTGATAACTATTTTCTTAACAAAAATCTCTTCACCATTAACCTCTCCAAATGTCTTCCAGTTAATAACGCACCTATACGGGACACGGGTGCTTTCCAAGTGAATCGGGCTATAATTACATCAGCCAGCCATTTTGGTAGCCGGCCAGATCATTAGGGCATCCACAGGAGCGTGCCATCTCAAGACAATGGCCCTGCATATGCTGGTATTAGGCATTCGAGATGAGCCGATAGAATGGATAGTATGCCACTAATTACTACTTCAGGTCAGGGGCGGATGGTTGGCTTTCTATTGGAGGACTGGCTACTTGAGTTCCTGGAGCATAACTGAAAAGGTTGTGTGGTGCAGAACAACTTATTTGTTTTCATCGAATTTGTGCTTAGTTGATGACAATAGACTCACATGAGACATTCACATGATTGTCGAAATATGGGTGTTCTAATAGGTACACTTCTTGCTTAACTTCTCAGGAATTACAGGCGTGATGTTATGTTGTGTTCTTTGACAGAATGATTAATATTTTATTTCATTTATTGGGGAAAACAAACATTACATACGAAAATCACGAGTTATCTGCGTCTGATTTTATGCACGTGAATACGTATTTAATTCATTTATTTAATTTACAAACATCTTTTGATGCGAGGAACTAAAAGTAGAGCATAGAAGAAGTGCAAATATTAGTGAATAGAATTCCGCCAAATCTACATGACATGAATTTATTCTAATTCACGAAATTCCCACTAGATTCACGTTTCTTTGTACGTTCCACCTCTGATATCCTCCCAAACGGACAGGCAGCTTCTGAAGCTTGCCTTGCAATGGAAACCTCTTTGAAGAGTTCTTAGTATCGGTCGCCACTGCAAATTAGGTCATACATATTATAACAAATAGTTGTATTTCTAAGGATCGTCTGCTTAGCCTGTTTCGAAATAAAGGGGCTTTCACTCTCACCAGCACATCAGCCAAAACGAGTTGTTTTACATGGAGTGTTTGCCATTCTGGCCTGAACCCAGTTATTGGGCATTTTTTTGCATTTCACAATGTGAACTAAAGGTGTACCTAAGTTAATTGTGGACCCTTTCGGGCACAGCAAAGTAGGAAAGAGCTTTTCATTTAAATCCCACAATAACATTCAACAAATCATCTGTCTTCATAACATCCATTAGCTGCACAATTTCACCAATCGTGTCACCGCGTGGGGGTTAAACCGTAAGCTTAGTCGTAAGCGCTTGTGCAATGTTGTCTCAGCTTCTATATTGCCACTGCATAGCGTCGAATCACAGGGACATCCTACTTACACACCCACGGATTCGGCAATTGCTTTCTCTCTTGTGATTCTGAGAACATCTGTGAAAGTTTTGGTCGATTTTGTGTAGGGGTCTTTAAGTATCATATCGTTGTCCTTTTGATGAGTATTTTATTATATTTTGCCCGTACTGTCTCACTGCTAGACAAAAGCCTTCCTTCATTCCTTTCATCGGTCTAGATTCTGCACTGCTTCTTTTCAATTCTCTAGAAAGACATCCAGGTCGACCCCTACCTAGGTCGTTTGCTGGGACTCAGATTTCTTCTCTCTGAGATCGACTAATCCACCACGCGGGACGTTTGTGTTCGTCTTCGAATTCTTGGTTGTAGTTTCTCCTTATCAAGATGTTGAGAGAATGAGCATTCAATTAATTTACATATTGCAAATAATATGGCCTGCAACTTGAAAGATGAGAGTGATATATCTGAAATTTCATATGGCAATATCCGTATTTCATAGATAGGCCAAAATATCTTCATCACTATCTATTGAACTTGCAGATTCGACAACCGAATCGGAACCAATTAGTGCCGCGTTGATGTTATTTGACGTACGGTGCGACGAGGCGCATTGTGGAAAAGCCTAGGATTTGTATTTCTGTTTTGGAACATGGGTGTTATTTTGGAAGTGTTTTCCATCTTTTAAGTTCTGGTTTTACTTTTTAAGCTTTTCTTTACCTTTTACGTCTTGGCATGTCTGCTCTGTAAAACTGTCCAGATCGTCACACCATTTAACTCTACCTCATCATCATCATCATCTTCCTGCCCTTGTCCCATTCTACTTGGGGTCGGCGCAACACGTTTTCTTCTTCCATTCTCCCCTGTCAATCGTCACAGCATCACTTACTCCTTTCTCTTTCATATCACATAATACATCTATCTTTTCTTTGGCCTTCCTCTCCCTCTCCATCCATCAACATTTATATCCATCACTCTTTTAGTAACATGCGTTTCATTCCTCCTCATTACATGTCCTTACCAAGACAGACGACTTCCTTTCAATTTTTCTGTAACAGGCGCCACTTTCAAACTTCCTATAATATATTCATTCCTTACTTTATCCATTCTTGTTACTCCACGCATCCATCTCAACATTCTCATCTCCTCTAAATGCATGTTTTTCATCCGTCTTCTTCACATCCCAGCATTCTGATCCATACAGTACAAAAGGCCTTATCACGGACTTATATATTCAACTCTTAACTCATTCAACTGTTTACCTATAATAAAATTAAATCGTAATTCTGTTTTACATACTTTCATGCCAAGAATTGGAATTGTGACCATAAAAAAGTGAAGTGCACTTTTTTATGGTCACAATTCCAAATCAATTACACAATACTCATTGGCTATTTCATAGTAACCGAAGATATAAGTATATAATGTTACCGACATATTTCTTCAGTCGATTCATGTGACTCACACTGTATTTAAAACGGGTCGCCTTGAACCGAAGCTCGTAAACCCGCCTGCCTTCACCCATTTATATTTATAATATTCGGGGCACCAAGCGTAATTGCTATTTTTTGGTAATTATTCAGGCGATAGAATAAAGCAAAGTTGTTAAATATTGACCTCGGGAGGTTCTACGTCCGTCCAGGTAACAGGTACTTATCCAAGGTAAAATCCTGTCAGAAGTTTTTGTACTCATTATTACGAATAACCTTTATTAAGGGTCAATCCTGAAAACGAAAATAAAGTAAAACAAATTATATGGAGCTGATTGAATAGAGTTAAAATCAAAGACCTTTAAATATACTTCAAATTAAATTAAAATTCCGTTTAACGGAGCTTCTAATATTAATTGTAAAACACATCTAACAAATAAAACACTTATCTTCAAACATATTAGAATCCATTACAAAATGTGTTTCTTTGAAATATTCTTTAAAAAGTAAAATAAAATTTTCTATTGAAATAGCAACTCCTAATGTGTTCCACGAAGTATTAACGTGATCTTTATTTGGTTGTTACTTCATATTCACAAGAATATGAAGTCCTTTGATCTTGTGATTGTTCACAAGTTAATTTATTGCAGGTAGAGAAATCTTTAAATATTTATATATGAGTATCTAATCAGCTGGATGAATGAAATGATTCATTAGAAGTAACATAAACTGACAATGTTGACTTACTTAATTCATCAGAACAATGAGTTTGATCATTCTTAACGTTGTCAGGACTTTCTTAGTCATTCATAACCCCCTCCCTCCGTTCTCCTTCCCTCTTTCTTTCTTTCTACTAGTATTTCAATTATATCATCTTCATCTCGCTTTGCATGTATTATTACAGAATCAGCTTTATTTAAGTCATCAACATCTCTAGAATAATAGCCCACCTTTCTAAGTCTAAAGATATTTGAAGCAAAGCTTTAAGCTTAGCATTTTCATTGTAAATAAACATTCCCTAACTCCGTATCCCCAAACCCTGGTATTAATAAATGAATTTATTGAATCTATGCTAATTCGCTAGCACTAAGTCTGGACACCTGGGACAGCCGCGTCAACTTGATTAATGATCAGATTCGGAGTTTTACTTATTTTAATTAATGTTGTTCAATTATTTGCCGTGTTTGCGTCGTTCGGCTTAGCTAATAGAACATTTCTTGAAGTTTGTCCTGCTCTTAATGAATAAATTAGGGAAATCGAAACGGTCGTTTTGTTCCTTTTTGTCTTTGCTTTATCCTGGATAGATATAGACTGTCTTTTCCAGACGTTTTGCACCGGCGGACCAACTTCATCGCTTGTTGAAGTTGCTTGGCACTATGAAAAGACATAGTGCCTACATTCTTAGTGCACGCAATAGGTCGATGAACTATGCTGTCTGACCTATTCAGTTCAAAAGGTGAACCTTTGTCAATAATATAGACCTCGGCAAACACGATACAGTTATTTTCCTAGCTCCTCGACAATGTTTCCACTACTTTCCACTATAAATCTTGCCATATTTCGACTATTCGACTGTTTAGACGAGTTATTCCAAAGTATTGTAGATAAAAGATACTAGGGTAACATAACATGACAGAGTTCTAGATTACAATTTCTATAGTAGTTTCACAGCAATACTCGTATTTCATCAATATTGTCTTTTTGACCTACTCAACAACCGTACTCGGTACCAGGGCACCATAGCACGGAAGAGTTAACATTACAAGTTCCACGGACGTAGATCATAAAGAAGCTAAGCTAGAATCGTGGTATTGTCTGTCTGTCCTATTTAGTGCCTGACGTCAGAACTAGCGACCAGCCGACAGCACTGCGGTGAAAAAAGTGTAGAAGTATAGTGAGCTAGTATAGTCATAGTTGAAGGCTGCGTATATGATGAATGCTTTGATGCAGAATTTTATTGTGGGACGGTTTAGAATGGAGGATTAAAGTCCAGTGGAGTATGGTTTGGAATGTTGGGATGCGCTTTCGTTTATGCAATTCAATATAGGAGTATTTATTTTAAAGTAAAGTCAGTTGTAGAGTTCGATGATCATTCGGAAAATTTTGATGTTTTTTCTTTGTCGGCCTTTGATTTCTTAATCAATTGTCGATTGACTACTCTGGATTTAAGTTGAAATATAGTTTTTCCTACTGCATGAATATAATTCATAGGACACAAAAAGAGGGCTGTGTTCCGGTAGTTGGAACTTCGTAGGCTGAGTATGTTATGTAATTGATAAACTATACCTACCCTTGTTTTAACTGTAGTCCGAAAACAACCTGTAAGTCCTGACCAGTTCCAATGAATTGCCAGAATGAAACAAGAGTGGCATAAATTCCCGCAACATAGCGGCACATGCGGAATCAGTTACGCACAGCTGCAAAGACAGTCGATACACGATACATGTATATGTATAGAACATAGGACACATTATCTTTCAACTGTTTCTTTACGGCCGATTTGCCTATTGCATCGCACGTGCCGCTGTCGTGATCTACCTTACTTGGCTGCTGACTCTCAGTAACGGGTTTGAGTATAAAGCAATGATTTTGTTTAACGTCTAACTATTTAAAAAAAAAATAAAAAATGTTCACTAATAACAGTTTAATATAAACTGCGTCTATGACCATTGACCATTTAAAAAATATGTATAACGTGATTCATCCAATTATGATTCTACTGAAGTAGCCATTTTAGACCCCCAGTAGCGTTGCCAACGGATAAAGCCGGACAGTGTTAGGCTTTTTGACCTCTAGGCCGGTCAAATATGACTGCGTCCGGCCCGTCCAGCTTTGATTAGGCTTTTTATTTTCTCACTTTCATCGTTCTTTCAAAAGCCAATTAAATTTTACGAAAAGTTGATGATCCGGACCGAGTGACAGCTTTCAAAGAAAACGTTAAAAACATGCAGGTTATAGCAGTCAACTATTTGCTATCTTGGACCGAAAACTTGTACGAAGATACCAAACCTTTTGACTACATGAACTTAATAAATCTTCCCGAATGGAGTGAATTTTCTGAAACTATAACCATTTTAGGATAAAGAAACTTCATAAATCCTTTTTTTTGCGTCTGGCCTTACCACCCAATAATCCGGTTTTTTTAGCGGGTAAAAACCAACGCTACCTCCAGGTATCCTCAGATGAAGAGTTTTTTGAATATGCCAAATAGGTATATTTTTGAAATTCTTGAACAAATAAGATTATATTGGTTCCTAAAACCTATGGAAGTATCTTTATCGACACCAAACGCTGTAGCTACTTTGTAAAGATAAAATTAAGGAATACATCGTAAACTAGGCAGGTAGGTTTATGTCAAAAATCAAATGAGTCTGCGTTTTTAAATTAAGACCACCCAGCACCCAGGATTGCTTTCCAAGTAATTTGAAAGAATAATTCAACAAAATATCATTGGTAATACCGACCCCATCTACACACATCAAAAGTATCTAGGGATCAACATATATTTTTGCAATAACTTTTCTCCTGATTGATATTAATTAAAATTTTCTTTAAGGATTCATCAAATAAAGTGTTTTCGTTTGTCACAGTAACGATAAACCAAGTCACCTTTGCATTAATAAAGAAATTTGCCATTTTCCTAATAAAGGGATTTTTGACATTTGAACCACTAACATTAAAGTTCGAAAAAAAGACTGAAATAACAGTTTTCTTTAAAATTTTATTGGGTAACTTAAACAATTAATAATCCGTGTTTCTAGCGCGAACACTAACAACACAAGAACATCGGTTTGGCATACTCAAAATGAGTTCATCCAAATCACGCTGTGGAATGGCCGCCCATGTTCGTTGCAACAACAAAAAAAGGTCTTCTTGCGACTGGATACCCTCCATATTCGGCAGAGCTCTTCTCTGTAGCATATCCCATGCATGCTCAATCGGGTTCAAGTCTGGCGACTGAGCAGGCCAGGGCAGGACATTGATGTTAGCTGCGGCGAGAGTCTGTCTTACAACTCTTGCGGTGTGCGATCGTGCATTATCATGCATTAACTGAAATAAGGGACCGATTTGCACTTGTAGAGGAACAATGACGTCTGATACAATCGTCTCAGCATAAATTTGAGCGTTGAGGTTGCCTCTGATCCAAATCAACTCAGTTCTTCCGCCGATCCAAATACCCGCCCATACCATGATGGTTCCACCACTATAAGGATGGACTTCCTGGCAGGATTTTAATCGCTGTTGGCGTCCAGGGGTTCTCCAGTGTCGTATACGTCTTGTATCCGGTCTCATACCAAAACGAGACTCATCAGAAAAGCACACGAAACGCCATTGTTCTTCTGCCCAATTTCTGTGTTCAAGAGCCCATTGATATCGAATCCTACGATTGTGCATTGCTATAGGTGGTACCCGTAGCGGTCTTCGGGAATGAAGGTTCACTTCATGCAAGCGGTTTCTGACTGTTTGGTCGCTAATTAAGTTCCCTGAAGAGTGATGAAGCCTCACGGCTAACATCATGGCGGTTATTGTTGGAGCTCTTCGAGTTAAGATTTGAATGTATCGGTCTTGTCTCCGTGTGGTGCAGCGATACCGTCCTCCATGGCGCTCAGCCACGGTACCAGTGCTTCGGTAACGTGTCCAAAGTCGACTGATAACACTCTGACTTGTATTCAGAGCTAAACCCACAGTACGTTGCCGGGAACCAGCTTCTATCATTCCCACGGCTCTGAGCATTTCTTCCCTGCTTAAATGACGTCGCCGCTCCATAATAACGTTGGTTTTAATCAGTAGTAGGGAAACAGTAGCACTAATAATGTCTTCAATGCGTTGTATGTTTTTATAGGGAAAATATTGACAGCTTATTTTCATCTTTTACTCGAATTTGATTGAGAGTTCCTGATTCAAATTATGAAATGCACCAAAAAGGATCCATATAAATTTATAAAATAATAAATTTATTACAAAGCCACATCTCAATCTCAAGAAATCCGCATAAAAATGCTTGATCCCTAGACACTTTTGATGTGTGTAGTTTTAAGATAATTATAAGTGTTTTTGGCGAGTACTTATACCAACTTACTCCTGAACCAAATATAATTTATGTTTCAGCACGTACTTGCGAATAAACCACTTCTTATCCAAAATAATTCCAAACTTTTACCCGCCGACAACAATAGTTTTAGTCGCAAAACTTTTACAAATAACTTACGCATTTAGCAACGAGGTCTCAACTGTATTTGCGTCGCGATGTTCCCGCGTTTTATTTGAACACCGCCATCTTTGTTATTACGTGATTTGCCTACAATCCTACACATTTCTAGTTTACTGCTTTCTGAGATTCCAGCCCAGTGTTAAATTGTATTATAATAACTAGATTCCAGTGGTTTTGTTCTTGAATATCCGATTGTACATATTTGGCGACTTGTATTTTGTAAAATAAAGTTTTGAATTCAATAATATAATTGTCTTCTTGCAACATTTGCTCAATCTTTTCATTGTTGACATTATTACCAAAAATAAGTAGGTAATATAGCAGCAAAATTATTTTAGGTCATATTAAATTACTTAAGTTACTGTTTTAATGGTTTATTCCCATCTCTTCCCCCCTGCCAAAAACCACTCAAAAAGTTCAAGTTTCTGTTGTTAAAAGTACAGCCTCATTGAAAAATAATTATAATCTATGTAGAGTGTGCGTCACGTAAAAAGAACGCTGGACGCTTACTGCACAAGTTCACGTGAGCGCTCCTTTTACTTGATTATTATTAATTATGTTTTCTATTAATTTTGAGTTCCCGTTTATCCGTGATCATTTGATCATGGTGCTTACAACAGCGCTGAAATATCGGGAACTCAAAATTAATGGTAAATATCCCGTTTTATGTGTTAATAGTAATGTTAGTGAGTTTAAAAACTTATATAATACTCGATGTACTGAAGCTCTTAGAAACTAAAACAGTCATGATTGTCACTCTGTCTACATCGTTGGTAACTAAGCTAAAAATTAGCCGAATATAAATTTATATCTTTGATCGATAATTTAGGGTGGTACAAATGTTTAAAAAATTCTTATTATACTTTTAATGAATTTACAATTTCTTCCTTCAAAGGTATGCAATGGTGCTCGAGGTAAAGCTTTTGGCCGCAGTTGTATGGACGATAAAGACACCTCCTTTACGTAGATTATATATTTTTTTATTCTTTTGTTAGAATTATTTTCAATAATAATAGTAGAAAGATAAGCAAATCAAGTATCTTGACTTAGCTCGCGACGTTGTCGAAATGTGGGATGTGAACTCAGCCATCATTGTGCCGATAGTCGTTTCAGCCAATGGCTTAATTGCCAAGAGCCTCGACCTCGACAGAGAATATTTAAAAATGTAATCAATAAGTTAGAAAAATAAATAAAGGGGTACCTAATAATATTCGAAAATGATTTATTATTTTAATATAGTAACATTAAAAAAATACCGAGTAAAAACAAAACTAAAATGATTCCTGTGATAAATGTTAATTATTGTGAATGTACGCAGATTACATTTGTTAATTTTTAGGGTTCCGTACCTCAAAAGGAAAAAACGGAACCCTTATAAGATCACTTTGTTGTCCCTCCGTCCGTCCGTCCGTCCGTCCGTCCGTCTGTCAAGACCGTTTTTCTCAGGAACGCGTGGAGGTATCAAACTGTAAATAACATAAAATTTATATATGATACTTAGTTCTACTGTCCCTGGAAGCTGTAGAAAAATCAACCTTCTAAGTCAACGCAATCAAAAGATACAGCCACTTAGGCCGCAAATTTCCGCAAATTTTCGAAACTCGCACGGGAATCAAAACCTACAGGGTACTTCCCGTGAACTTAGAATCTTGAAATTTTGTACGAAGTCACGTCTTATAGTACAGATATAGGAAAAATTACGAAAACCGTAAATTTTTAGTTTCGTCATATAAAAAAAAGTTATATACCCACAGGTTTGTACGGAACCCTCGGTGCGCGAGTCCAACTCGCACTTGACCGGTTTTTTTTAATAGGTATATATTAAGCTTTTTTCGTCCGTGACTGTACCGTTGTGTGAATTTTGGCAGGGGGAAGAGATGGGAAATGTTTGTAGGTATAAAAGCATGGGGGAAGAGTTGGGACTAAACCGTTTTAATTACTAGCGGAAAAAATGTCACAATAGAGAACAATGAAATCGCATTTGTTTTTTCTTTGATCTCCAAAACAATAGTTCTCCCAAATATGTTTTACTACACTACAATAACACGAAACCACACCCATTATTACTTTTAAAACAAGTGAAATAACACACCCAAATAAAAATTGCACAGTATTAACTGATACGTGGCAAATTCAGGAACTAAAATAAAATGTCCTGAGTTTGACACAAAAATGATGTGTACCTTAGCAAGCAGCGCCACTCCGAAATGTCAAGTAGCTCTGGTCGTTTTGTAGACTCATAAAATGGCGCCAAAAAAAAAAGAATTGACCTCAAAAAAGCCTGTCGACAATGGCTCGTTTTCCAATCCCAAATGTGATTCAGTGTGGTCGCTGCTGATCCTTATTTGGTAGGGGTGACATCATATAGGTACGTGTCGAAATGGTGACTGTGAAACATTGTTAAAATAAAATAAAAAGTTTTCGAATGCCTGAATGTCGGTTCGGTTAGTTCTGTTTGTTTTTCGGTAGAGTTTAAGTTATGAACGTCACTTATTTGGTATTCATTGAGTGACTTTAGTTCCACAACTAAAGGGCTAATGGGCTAAGCCATAACATAGTATTATAATAACGTAACATCACACTGTAATCTCCGAAGGTAACCAAATTCTTCCATAATACACCTTTATTTCGCTAGTTATTTTTAAACACTATGTAATAACGGAGCTAGTCTAATGCCGGGCACTCAATGTCTAATTACTTCTAATCAGATTATTCTGATCCGTTATTTTAAAATGCTATCAAACTTGCTTCAATTCTTAATTAAGTATACAACATTGCATTTTGCACGTTTATCAGAGTGGTTTTTAATAACTTTACCAATAAGGTAGGTATGGTATCTGTAATTTTAACGTGTGCCAAGTGTTTATTAATAATTGTATATCAAAGTTACAGAAAGAAAAACAACATACTCAGGTTAAAGAAACTAACATCTTATATAATGAATTATTAAATAGTAATTGTAACCCCCCTTCCTTAATAACCATTGATCTGACTGAAGATTCTTTACTAAAACAGAATTATACAGTTAGCAACAAGAAAATTAAAAAATATGCTAAACTGAATAGAATAATTAAAAAATGTAATCAATTTAGGAAACAACATAAGCAATTTTCCAAAAATATTTCACTGAGGAAAGAGCGTGTTGATTTAGTTAATAAGTTAAATAATTACCAAATAAAATTAGAAGACAGTATAAAAATTTATGAAATTGATACTCGGCATTTGCAGGCTGAAATACAGGTACTTCAGGACTCACTTAGTTCCCTTTCCAGTAGGTATGTGAGTTCTCAGAACCAAATAAGGGAACATATTCTTGCAGCAAATGAGTTGGTAATGTGTCAATGTAGTTGTCAGTCAGTTACCAACCAAGATACTGTCCAGCCTGAGGTAATGGAGGACCCGTCCCGGGCTGAGAATTTATCTCAGGACTGTGTACTCAACCAAGAAACAGTTAATATAACACATGATTATTTACAAGTGGTACAGCCAGGGATAGATGATAGTCAGGATTGTTCTTACTCAATAATGTTCTCAGATAGTATAGGGAGAGGTGTAGGTAAATTAGTTAGTAATAACCTGAGTTTTTCTAATCAAAATCATTGCATGCCAGGGTCAACATACAAACAGATAATGGCCTCAGTAACTAGAAATGTTTATAATATTAATACAGACATCACTATATTTATTGGAAATAGTTCAAAAATTAAAAAAGAAGACATCACAGACAGTGTAACTGAATTGTTAAAGTTGAACTGTCGTAAAATAATATTGTGTGCTTTCCCATACTTAGAAAAATTGTCAAGCAAGAAAAACAATTATATTCACATGCTGAATGAGCATGTTCATTTCTTAGTAGGTCACTATAGTGACAAACTTATATATCTTGATATCAACAGTTTTATTGGTAATCTTAAGTCGAAACGGGGTAATGTGTATCTACCTATTAGTTGTAGACACAAAATAGCTCGGCTATTAGTTTTTAATATTCACTCAGACATAAATAGTATGTCAATGTTTAGTTCTATTATTAACACTGCGACTATTAGTAAGACTACTAATATTGATTTTTACAATTATTTTACAAACGAGGATCCATGTGTAACTAAAGAAGATTCTCAAGTAGGGTCCACTAGTACTAGGGTCTCATTGTCTTGTAATGGCATAGGAGTCTTGGGGCTCACTCCGGATGCTCATTTAAACTAGTTAGTAAGACAACAGAAGATACCAGTAACAGTAATGTTACTATAACCAACAACACACAGGTACCTTCTTGCTCCCAAAAAGCTAGATGTAAAAAAGGGGCTAAGCAGAATTCCATGCAATTATTTCACCAGAATATTCAAGGCTTCGCTTCAAAGCAATTAGAAATTGAATTGTTTTTAGAAAAAACAAAGTTTGAAATAGTTTGTTTCACTGAACATTGGTTAAAAGACTTTGAAATGCTTATTAATTACGAAAATTACAGTGTGGGCAGTTGCTTTAACCGGAAAACTAAGATGCGTGGGGGTTCAATAATCTTAGTTAAAAATTGTATTAAATTTAAGTCTCGTAATGATATTGTTGATCTATCGGTTGAGCATAATATTGAACTGTCTTGTGTTGAGCTAGATAAGCATGTAATAGTGTGCGTTTACAGACCCCCAAATTATCAGAACTACTCTTTATTTGAGTCAGTAATGGAGGATGCTTTAGCAAAACTTGCTACTAGTAATAAATCACTCGTTATCTGTGGTGACTTTAATGTTAATATTTTAGAGAAAAATTCAAATAGCAGTAGATTATTACATCTTTTTAAATCATTTAATTTGTTAAACGTGTTCTCGGAACCAACCCGAATTACTAAAAATACTGCTACATGTATTGATAATGTTTTTTGTTGTTGCGACTACTTAGATAAATCCATTGTAAATTACCTTCCTTCTGATCACAGTGGTCAAACCGTTGTTTTCGAGTCCTACACACCATTACAAAAAATCCAGATAAAGTCTAGACAAATAACACCCAGTAATTTGAATAATTTTAATAATAACTTAATTAGTAATTTAGGCATTCCGGGATATATTATTGAAAATGTAAATCAATTTTATGAGGAATTCTTTTCGGTAGTTTACACGGAGTTTAATAATACAATAAAAATGAAAACTAAATCTATTTACCCAAAGTTTTTGTTCAGTGACTGGGCAACTAAGGGTATTAGGAAAAGTAGGGAGCGATTGTTTGAGCTGTACGGCCTCAAGCCTTACATTAATTCAGAAACTTTTAATAAATATGTTGCAACATACTCAAAAATTTTTAAAAACACTTGCAAGGATGCTAAAGCCTTATTCATTAGCAACAAGATTAAATCCGCAGATAATAAAATAAAGACGGTTTGGAAAATTATCAATAGTGAAACTAATAGAAATAAAAAATACAATAATGATATCACATTAGAAACCTCACGTGGTCTTCTAAGCTCTAAAAATGAAGTTGCTCAAGAATTTGTAGATTTCTTCACCAGTATCCCACTTAAAACTACCGAAACCTTAAATTCCTCACCCTTGCTTTCTATTGATTTATTAAGAGCAAATGTTTCAGCCTGTCCGGTTGAGTTTCAATTTAAACATATAAACCCCATAGCTGTCATTAAAGCCTTTAAGGAAATCAAAATCAAATTAACAGAAGATCTATGGGGAATGTCTATTAAAGTTTGTCAAGCTATTATTGAGACTATAGCACCGTACTTGGCTTTAATATTTAATTTGTGTGTGGACCAAGGCGTCTTCCCGGACCTTATGAAATACAGCAAGGTAATACCACTTTTCAAATCCGGGGACAGTAAAGATACGAATAATTATAGACCCGTATCCGTATTGCCGGTTTTCAGCAAGGTGTTTGAAAAGGTAATGCTTAATCAGATGCTTAACCACTTTAATACCAATAAGATCTTACATGAGAAACAGTATGGTTTCACCAAAGGACGTTGTACGACTGACGCCGGTGTCACATTATTAAAACACATATTCACTGCGTGGGAAGAGGCACAAGATGCCATAGGAATCTTCTGTGACCTCTCGAAAGCATTTGATTGCGTAAGCCACGAAACCCTACTCTTTAAACTTGAGCATTACGGTTTGGGGAAACTTGCACTCAGTTTAGTGAAATCGTATTTGAACGATAGACATCAGCAAGTACAAATAAATGGTGTCAATTCAATGGGTTTAAAAGTAAGGATGGGTGTACCACAAGGCTCTATATTGGGTCCTTTCCTCTTTCTAGTCTATATTAATGATCTACCCCATTTATTTAAAAACCAACCTCAAATGGTGTTGTTTGCCGACGATACTTCTTTGATATTTAAGATAAACAGACGTGCCACAATTCTTGACGACGTAAATAGCGCCCTACTGCAAGTCCATAATTGGTTTACCGCGAATAATTTAGTATTAAATGGGAAAAAAACTAAGTGCATAAGATTTGCCCTACCAAATGTCAAAACTAGTGATTGTGACATAGTATTGAATCAAGAGAAACTAGAATTCGTCGATGAAACTGTTTTCTTAGGGATCACGCTCGACTCAAGGCTACAATGGGGTCCTCATTTAACATCTCTTGCAGGACGGCTGAGCTCAGCAGCATATGCTGTTAGGAAAATCCGTCAATTTACTGATGTAGATACCGCGAGGCTAGTCTATTTTAGTTATTTTCATAGTATTATGTCTTACGGTATTTTACTATGGGGACGGGCTGCAGACATCGAGTCTATATTTATTCTGCAGAAAAGAGCCATCAGAGCCATATATAATCTATGTAGGCGCGATTCTCTAAGAGAACTGTTTAAGGAAATTAACATCATGACAGTACCTTGCCAATACATCTATGAAAACATCATGTACGTTAGGAAAAATCTGCATTTATTTAGTAAAAGAGGCGACAGACACCACTATAATACTAGAACCAGGGACCATCTAGTTCAGCCAGGTTTCAGGCTAGCTAAAGTAGACTCATCTTTCATGGGGTACTGTTTAAAATGTTACAATAAAATTCCTCCCGGCATTCTACAACTGAATGAGACGAAATTTAAATCTTGTATAAAACGCACACTATGTAGGCAAGCATACTATAAGTTGGGAGATTACATTGATGATAAAAATGCTTGGCTCAATGCTGGTCCTGCTCCACAACCATAGGGGCAAACTAATTGATTACTTTGTGAAGTTATTGTGGAAGCTGCAGAAGATTGTAATCATATCTTTGCATTGTATAGATTCAGTCTCTTAGTATTATATAATTGCATAGCACATGTGTGAGTTCTATGTACGATAAAGCTACCATTTACATCTTTTACTGACTCGAATTTGCCCTGGCGGTTGAGAGAATGTCATGCTCACTCAAATGTCTCGCTGATGGTGGCGCGTGTGTCGGGTCGTTTAGTTCCCTCCAAAATGGTTGAGTTGAATGATGGCTGATCCATGCGTCATGTTCGTGAACGGGCGCTGTCAGTTGTGACTGGTCATCTCGCAGCTGCCATGGATTATTGTATTTTTGAATTTTTAATTTTATCTTTTTATTCTGGACGCTCTTACTCGCACGTCTTTCTACATCGTTCTCACATGTATGTTTAATCTCGACATGAATGATGTAACCGAGACTTTGTAACAACATAATGATTTAAAAGAGTGTCCATGGAGTTTCTTGCCCATTCTTCTCCATAGAGATCTACGCTTTCGAATGGGCAACTACAGTACTTTCACAAGTTATTATGCCCTGTGACTGGGACTGTAGCTTAGTTTATTTTTTGTGTTTTGACATTCAAAAGTGCCTGTAATGGTTTAATTGAAATAAATGCTTTGAGTTTGAGTTTGAGTTTGAATAATCGAGTTATATACATATTATACTAATTGCTTTTTCATATTTTGTTACAGGTAATTTAAAACGCCAAAAGGAGTGATGATCATCAACCTGTTTGAATATCACAGGGAGTGCTTAAAAGTTACCAGATAAGTAAGTCAAAGTACAGACACCAATGTCATATGCGGCCATTGTTTCTTCAAGCTACGATCTACTTCAAAATTAAATTGTTTCAATTAATAAATAAACAAAACAGATTTATAATTACCTGTTTAATATAGATTAATATTAATTTATACCCGCGGCTTCGCCCGCGTGGAGTTCGGTTATTGTCCCATGGGATCGTACTACCGGGATAAGTAGCCTATGTGTTAATCCAGGTTATGAACTATCTGTATGCCAAGTTTCTTCCAAATCCGTTTTTGTGTGAAAAGGGTAACAAACATCCATCCATCCTCACAAACTATCGCATTTAAAATAGTCAGTAAGAAGTAAGAGAATTCCATAGCTGTTGAAATGACAACTACCGGATTACAGCGTATTCCACAATCTATGCGGGTACACATACTCAATACATCATTCTCACACAGAAATTTTTCATCGGTAATTTAATTTGGTTATGTATGTGGTTTCCGTTTTCGTGTCGATGTCCCTTCCACATCGTATATAAAGTAAGAAACTGACTGACTGACTGATCAATCAACGCACAGCTGAAACTGCTGGGTCTAGACTAGAGGTCTAGGGTCTAGAATTTTGCACAAATGACGCAAGTGTGCACTAAGGAGAGATTTTTGGAAATTCATTTCCTAAGGGCTTAAAATAGGGGTTGAAAGTTTGTATTAAACTAAGTCCACGCGAACGAAGTCGCGAGCAACAGCTGCTATGGTATAAAATATCAGGGAAAGCAATGTAATGCATGCACACATTACTAAATCACCATAGGCCAATAAAAAACCAATTCATTTTCATATAAATATTTATTACAAAGAACTCGGGGTCGACATGGTCAACGGAACAGCAAGTTGCTCAAGTGAACTAATCTAGACTAAGTAGCCGCCCTGGTTGTACTGGTGGCCGTAGCCCGCGTTGCCGGCGCCGTAGTTGTTGTGGCCGTACAGGCTGTGGCCACCCTGGCCTATCTGCGAGGCGCCGCCGATCGCGTGGCCGGACGACTGGTGGTGGTGGGTCTCCTGACAACGAACAAAGAGGATTAATATGGCAGGAAAAGTTCTAAGAGACTGTCCGTTCGACGGAAAGGTCGTGAGGAAAGTTTTGATCATGCATGTGGACGGCTTTAAGAGTAGGGCAAGATCAAAGAAACGATGCATGAACTGTGTGAAAGATGACACAGCTAGATAGGAGGTTACTGTTGATATGGCAACTAATAGAAGAACTAAGAAGAAGACATGCGCCGACCCCAAATAAATTGGGGCAACGATAGTAGAGTGATGATAATACATTGAAGGAGACGATTTCATATGTGCAGCTGGCATGTGAAAACCGACTATTTTACCATATTTTACAATGTCATGGCGTTGACAAAATTGACGCATCAAGTTAATATAAAAGTGAAAGAGACACCAACAACAATCGCCAAGACAATAACAGAAATGACAAACATTATCCAAGTTTTCGATGATTGATTTTCTCTTGAATGTAACAATCATTCTGATTAAACTGTATCATAAATATGAAGCGCCAGTTAATCACCTGATCAAAGTCGCTCTCCTGGTGACCGACATTGTGTCCAACATTGAGAGCGCCGCCGCCATAGCCGGTGTTCCCATAGCCGTTGCTCTGGCCGACGTAGCCTTGGTGTCCGTAGCCGCCGCCGGACCCGTATCCCCCGCCAACACCACCCAGGCCTACGCCACCCAGGCCTACGCCACCCAGGCCTCCGCCACCCAGGCCTCCGCCCCCAAGACCTAGACCCCCGAGGCCGACTCCACCCCCAAGGCCACCGCCGATCCCTTCGAGACCTAAACCTGAAACAAATGGGTAATGTTTTAACTAGTAGACAAGGCAACTACTATGCTCATAACACCTGTAATCCCCAAAGGGTCTTTGACGAGGTCAGCGGTCGATGTATGACCGTCCATTACATTCTGAGTTCCCTTCACTGTCATTTCTTGATCTTTGAAAGTCAAATATGATTGTGGAGGTCAGATAGGCAGTGCTCCATATAAAGTACTGGCATCTGTATCTGGTAAGATTGAAAGCCGTCACCAACTTAGTTGGGAAAACGTCAGACAGATGATGATGTTATAAGGAAGAAGATAGTGTACCTCCTCCTAGACCGCCGAGTCCACTTCCTAGGCCGAGCCCGGCTCCCAGGCCGGCGTAAGGCTTGGCCTGGACCGCGGCCACGATGGCCAGAGCTGCGATAATCTGGAGAAAGAAGAGGAGAGAATTAATTGGAACTCTACGAAGAAAATTATTGGGTGGAAAAATAATACAGAGCATCAACAATAGCTTGATGGCTTGATGTTCATTATGGACATTTTATATTATTAATCCGATTATCATTGATTGGTAGTATGTTATGCAAGAAGTTATAATATATACTGCATTAACTCAAGACACAATATTCAATATCAGAAATGATAGTAAATGAATGCAGGAAAATTAATCCAATAGACAAATTTAAATATAAGCTCAGATTTTTGAAATGTATTGATATTTAATTTTAATATATGTTTAGTTTTTTTTTTATAAAACTAAGAATAAACTTACCATGCACTTCATTGTCACTATTGTATCACAGCTGCTTACACAATGTCTTCATACACAACACACCTATCTTATATACCTCAATAACATCAAATACTAATCACTAATTAACGATGTCTTAATGACCCGGCCTGACGACAGTGGTAATGTGCTCAACTTTAGGGAATTCTGTCATAAACGAGGTTTCTTCTCGTAAAACCCTAATCGATGTGGTTTCCCAAATTATGCTTTTTTTTCTGGGAAGAGTGACGTTGCATCTGACCTGATTGGAGATTGATATTTTTCCGGTGGTTTGATGCAGTTGTTAAGTTTCTGCCATCTGTGAAAGAGGTAACAAATAATTTGAGTAAAAATTATATCCCCTAGTTAAAGTACAATCTTTCTTAAAGTCTTAGTATTTGGACGTGCATTTTTGTGAATTTGACAGGGCTGATTCGAGATAATGTGTTGGGAAATCTTACTTTGTATCTTGGCATTGCAAGCGTTAAGCATCTTCAAAGAAAAAGTACTAATACCACAAAAACTTGCGTGTGGAAGAAACAGACATGCTGTGCTGACCCCAAACAAATTGGTGTAAGGGTAGGAGCGTGATGATATGCAATAGCAGTTATAAGGAAACCCATGTTTACCAGTAAACTTCAGAGTGCTCAAACGTTGCAAAAGCATAACTTCATCGATAAACACAGACGTCGTCTAATTAACATAAAAAATAGCTCAATAAAAATCTATTGTTTTCTCCCGTACAAATTCACAAGAACCTTCAGAAAAAATCTTAAATAAGCTAGCGCTAATTGAACGACAGGCATTCTAAGGGGAATACAGCGGATTTATTTGCAGATATTAATTAAGCCGGGACAGCCGCCATCATTGAATTCTTCTCTTATGAATAAATAGGTAACGAGTCTGCCTGCCCCGTTGCGGCTAAGGGATTAACTTACGGATAAATTGTACGGGAATTTTATGTTATAGGGAATTCTTTGACTAGACGGCTTGGTTCTGTAATCTAGCTAGGATGAGTTCTTTTAATTAAAAGAGTTACTATGTTTATCATTGACGGTTCTTATTTAAAGGAACAATAGTTAATTTATAAATAGTTATAGTGAAATAGGATATGTGGTCGAAATCAAAAATATTCGATCACATCTTCTAATTTCCTAAAACAGTTGTACAAATGTTCACAACAACGCCCCCAATGCCATGTCAATACCGTTAATCGCCAAAATGTCCTTTTTGCTGTGTAAATTTTGTAATGGTTATTTGTCTTCGTAATTCATCGTTTCATCGTTTTTCAAGAGTCTCCTTCCTAATTGCTCTCCACTCTATTGTGTCTGAGGTCTCACTCTCAGTGATATAATTTTTTTTATCTTTTCAAATCTAGAGTATAGACCAGTTTAGGTCAAATTGATCCCAAACAAGTCATAAGTCCGATGGAATTTCTCATCGGCAAAAAGTTTCATAAAATCTTTGAACTCCTAAGATGAATATTCATATTGCTCTCTTTCTGTATAGAAGAAACTTTTGTGCATTTCGGTGTTATGGACCCTGCAGGTTGGACTGTGCGTTGGCAGTCAGTGAAGGATCTTCATAAAGTGTCTGGTGAGTTGTAATTGAAAGTGTTGTAAGTGGTGAGTTTTATCCCAGACCATCCACCTGTAAACCCTCTCTCTATATGACTAACAAACTGATTTAGTCCTTTTGTTTATATTTAACTGTTTCTCATTGTGTTCATGACCTTTAAAGTCTCGAATATTCTGGTTATATTCTTCGACACCCGCTTTCGGGCCACTACGTGGTGTTCTAGTCGTATAGGTTCACTTCAATGTTTTCTCTAAGGTTGTTACTAACTAAGTGACTTGTCTCCTATGAGCCTCTTGTGATGCAAATAAACGCAAATGTTGGCACGCATGATACTATTTCTGTCCAACTTTGAGTTGCTTAAGCAATTATGTTGTATTGTGTATGAGTTTAGTTTCATTGGGTTCAATGTTTAGAGGGATATTAGCTATTTATAGGGAGGAGGCTTTCATAGTTAATTCTTGTGAATTTCCTAGAATTTTGTCTTGTAGAGTGTGTATAGTTAGATTGTTGTATTCTGTGAGGGACGACACAGTGAAAAGGGAGAGTGAATGAACAGGTGACGGCTGACAAGGGAGAACGGCATATAAAACAATATCGAACCAAGTAATATAGGGACTGGACAGGCAGAAGAAGTGTAGGAGTAGTCTGTTATAGCCATAGCCAAAAATTTCTCGAATTTTTTTACTGATCAACAAATCCTCCTCATAAAAAGCTAAGTGGGAAAATCCATGTTTGGATACTGATACAGCTTCTTAGGTTCTTGTTGAAATGAGTTTCCTGTCGTTCCTAAGTTGACATTTACACACACAACTCCAGAATAACACATAATCTTATTTGTCAGCAACTACAAGACACTTAAAAACGGGCTGCCTTGAAAACACGCTTATTATACATATAGGTACCTCGTAAGCGAACATTGTTGTGTAACGTAAACTACTGCTCATCCTCTAAACAGTAGTAGCGCTGTATATGCATCAGCGGTTGATTCAATTAACTGTAACCTTGGTTGTTTGTTTACATTGAATCCATCTCGGTGTACGTACCGTTAAGGGCTTGCGTGAGTCGTAAGCAGAAATAGAAGTCGGTGATGGTAAATTAATGGGTATAATCAGGGTTATAGTGTGTTGTTAAGAACATGATGAGGACCGTTTTAGTGCTCTCGATGTCAGCCGAGACTATCCATCGCCCCATGAAATATCACAGTGTACACACGACAACCAGTCCAGCTATACAAAACCAGTTTATGCGGATCTCTGATTGTACGGGAAACCACACCACAACCCAGTTACTGGATAACATGATACCCCTTGGGTAGGACTGGTTGAACCTTCTTATATATAAAAGAGATCTCTTGTTTCTTAGACGAACTATTTTTTCTTATTCCTTGTAAGAAATGTGAGGCAACTTTTGAGAAACCTTCATCTCGTATTCTCAGTATTCAATTCATTTTCCTGTCAAGTTTTCAATAACAGGCGAACAATTATTTCGCCGAAGTAAAGAATTCTGTTTATTTTTCTACTTTTTATGTTTATGCAACAGAGATCGCTGACACGTTTTTATGTAAATATATTTATATTATATTTAGTAAGAATCCGCCAACCCACGTGGTATCACTCAAGAAATCTACCATGTGACCAAAATATTCGGCTAAAAATATTAAATAGGTCAATCGAAAATGATCGTTAAGTAGTAGTTGTTAAAGATCTTATTAGTTGTGGACATAATTAGTGAATTCAATATCACTAATTAGACTGAAATAGAGTTTAAATAGTTAGAAATAAGGGTTATGTTGGCATGGCAGTGACAGCGAAAACAAGTGTTTTTTTAATTTTTTTTCTTGTCATAAACTAAAGTTTGGTTTTCCTTATTTTTAGTAGAAATTGAGCGTGTGATTTATGCAAACTTTTTGAAAAACTACTCAACTAGTCGATTTGTACGAAATCGTCCGCCATCTACATACGTGGGACTTGAACATTAACTGACGAAATGTGGATTTACTTATAAATTGTACACCTCAAGACTGCCTCGTTGCTTGTTCTAGTGGTCGCAAGCGCAACTGCTGAGCATGAGGTCATGTGAGGTTCAATTCCCGGGTCGGGCAAAGTTATTTGGTTTTTCCATCAGGAATTTCTTAGTAGCAGCCACGGAGCCTGGATTTGTGGTCGGTTGATGGCAATAGGCACGGCCCCTATTACATGGGACTTACACATAAACTTAAACATAACTGGCGAAATGTGGGTGTACTATTAGGTACACCTCTTTTTTTTTTTTCGGATGGGAAATCATCAAATGACTTCTCCCGCTCTGGGCTGAGCGGGAGGGAGTGTCAGACTTTTACTGACTAAAACCCACCCATGTTCCTTCATCGCCCATTGTGTTCCGGGGCCGCGGTATCTCTTTCGAACAACCCGCAGCACCCGGCAGGCATCGGCCCTTGCGGGCCCTTTCCCTATGCTGACATCTCTTTGAGGCGCGCGTGGAACAGGAACGCGCCGTCGACACGGCATTAGGTACACCTCTGCCCAACCCTTCGGGCGAAATCAGGCGTGGTGTTGTGCTGTGTTATCACCTCCTCAACTCTGATCAGCATCTTGGACACAAGTTTTATCATATTATCATGCATTGTGCAATCAACTGGTGTTCTTGAAACGGAACAATTAAATGTAATTATGCCAGTAATAGTGTGAGAACCAGATGATATTATATTACGATGATAGATAACTAATGTTACACTACTGATAACCAAAGGTAGCACGAACATGCAACTGTTGTATTAATTACTGCTGGCATCATAAATTATAATGATAGTGTCAAATAAATATATATATATATATATATGTTGATATGATAGTTATCGTATAAATAGGAAAACATAAAATTATGTAGGTATTTAGTTACCTATACGTTATCGGGCAAAATAGCAAAACTGGAAACACACCTTCTTCCGAGTGAATCTTAGAACTCATCCTTCAGTTTTAACCAAGTAAGATTGTGGCCAGAGCAGTCCTATTAATTGAAAACTGGGTAACATTACTTACAGCTACAAAGATAATTAAAATACATAATAATAACCAAAACGTAGACTGATATTGTAAAGATGGTATCAAATAACACTAGAAATATATGCGGACATAATATAGGGAAACAAACCTCGTTATCAGGATAAAGTTTGTCTTTTTCATACAACTACGATTTTAAAGTAGAACACGTAATTCCAAACAAAATGAAAGGTGGCGTTAAAAGAGAAATAAATCAACTCTTCTCGTATTTTCTAGTGCGGTGCTAGTGTTAGTACACATTCGTTTATAGTAGATGTTCACTATGAGGTAGAATCACGAAGCAAAATCCAGAAGGCCCACTATTCGACCTTGGCTTAAAGAAACTTAAAAACCTTGTCCTGCAATACCTGACCCTTCTTATAAAGGGGAAAAGGTATTACAGGGTAATGCTACAGTTATAGGACGAAAGCTTTGGACTTGGCCCCAAAAACAAGACCCATCTTTGCATTACAATGACTGTCAAGGTTGCATTGACCTTTTCGTATCTATAATATAATCAGCCATACTGGTGCTTTCAAAAACTTTGTTTCTTCTCTACATTATTGATACAAAGTAAACTGTAGCGTAACTTTTACTTTGTAACCAAAACATGACCCTGCCAATTGGCAAGTGTATATATTCGCCTCTTTATTATACAGGTTCGATGCAACATTCAATATTTACTAGAGCTTAAAATCGATTTCCGACTCCGGCATCCCAAAAACACTAGGCATACAAAAAGAAATACCGTATCACACCTGTATGAATATTGACAGGCTTTACTGAACATTTTTTGCTCGTTCCTATTAAAACGGACCATGTTAAATTTGGAAGTCTGCTGGTTTTCATTTATTGTGGCTTACAGTCCCCGTGTGTTGAGTGGGAAAGTAGTGCAAACTTAATTACTACCCGCGCGTAAGCTCGTTCTTTTAGGTGTACCCTCTTTTCTGGTGCCTTTATAAGCATGGTAGCTTTAGTGCCACTGTGTCTACACTTTGCTGAATATTGTAGAGAGATTAACTTTACTGCAGTAGAGTTTTGGAAGGTCCAGATATGTTGAATCGACAACCTGCCCGGCAAAACTCAAACTCAAAGCACTTATTTCAAATAGATCCATGACAGGTAGCTTATTTTTGCATAGTCAAAAATAAGCTACCTACACTCCAGTCCCAGGCATAATAACTGTGAATGGACTGTAGTTGCCTATTCCAAAATGGTAGATCTCAAAGAGAAGAATGGGTAAGAAACTTCATAGACACTCTTATCAAATCAAGTTACATATTACATAGCCCTGGGTACAATATTGTTGCTTCTATATGTGAACACAAAAATAGAAAAAATTACAATTGCATTTTACCGATTAGGATAAGGTACATCAAAAAGCCTGGGGCAGCTAATTGGTTGGCAAGCTAAAAGAACCGTCGTAGAAGTCTAATGTGACTGGCCCAGTAGTTCTAGCCAAAATTATGATAATGACAATGCTTTAATGAACTTAATGGGGAATGTGTCACTTAACCCATTTGTGTCATATGCCCTCGAATAATGTAAGTACATTTCAGACACTGTTTTTAAGGCAAGCTATTCGATCTCGTTCCCCACCTGATTCGCCGTGTTAGACTGCAAAACATTTCCTGCCGCCAAAATTGGCCAGTCGGCATGAAAGTCACCGATAGAATATTTCTATTTTCGTGTGTTGATTTGTTATTGAGTAGCAAATAAGCATCGGTGCATTTTCTTTTTGGAGAAAAATCCCATATCATGTCTGTAATTTCACCCCTCAAACCGGGACACATTGATTAACAGCAGATAAAGGTAAATATTTACCTAGTATTTTCCCGTATGAGAAAGAGCTTAACTAGGTACTACAAATTTTCACCGAACTCTGAATTTATGTAGAACAATGCCACTTTTGTAGCTTTTGACGTTATAGAATAACTAGCCAATTAGCTATGTTTCGCTATAACGATATTTTGATCTGTGAGTGTATGGCGTTTGAGCGAAATGGATGACGTGGGTGAGAGTGAGATGGATGCCACCCCCACCCCTCGGCGCCCGTTGGTAGTACATCTCTCCGCCGCCCTAGCGTTATCCGAGCCATATCCGAGCGTCAGTAACAAATAGTACTTGAACGGTTAGGACGTCTTCATGTGTTATTTGTTGCGATATCAATAAAAAATGTTTCGAGAAGCACGACAGTTTCTTGTATTTACGTTGATTGTTGTCTCATTAATAACGTGTGTTTACGAGTTAGCAGATTGTCCAGGTGTGATTTGGTATTTATTTACCACCTGACACTGATAGTCACGTTTAATAGTAAAGTTTTTAAAGCCGTTTAGTCGTATCTCACCAATTACTCGATTTGAAAACCAAAACTGCAGCATCAAAAATCAATAACGTCTGCCATTATAGTCTAAAATTAATAACTGTCCGGCTTCTCTGATGAATCCCTCCCTCCGTCCGTCTCCTCTTCCCTCGCCGCCCTCTCCCCGCAGACTCAGCCATGGCGCCCTTTTGCGGAGCGTACGTCAGTACCATACCTGATGAGGTACCGATCAGACGCATCGGCACCGCATCTGGTATGGTAAAACAAAGAACTTGTATACACATACGCAGGTTATGCCTGTGTGTGTGTGTGTGTGACACCTGCCTAATTAATGTAGGTAGAGAGTTTATTTCTACATTTTGATTTGATTGTAGATTTTTTGGGGGTTGTTTGATAATGTTTTTTCCTATAGCTGGGCAATATTGGACGTATGATTAGGATTGGTCGTTGTCGCGCTTAACAGATTAGATTTGCAATTAGGAACATGAAGTTTGGAGTCCGGAAAGAACAGCATCATTAATTATTCAGCAGGAATATAAACTTTTCTTTTAAAGCAATTGAAGAAGTTTTTTATTCCTTTAGGTTTAAGCAACTTTTTTAGAACTTGCACTCATTTGGATTTAAAATCTTTTATCGAAGAAGCTGGCAATCCTTCTCGTTTTTTAGCCCCATTTTAGATTTACGTTCTCATCAAGATTGTAGGGTTGCTAGGTCAAGCACTAGAGATAGAATAAAAACTCAGTCCCTTGAGACTAAGTTTTGGGAATTAACCCAATTATGTGCAATTAATTCTGCATAAAATAAAGACCGCTTACTAGTTTACTAACTAAACGACTACTCCACTATAATATTACAAGCTTACTACAACCTCGATTTAAACCAACCACTTCACACAAAAAGCAACTTAAAAACCCTAAACTCAAGATACATTATCGCTCAGCGGCAAGAAAAAATGCCAAGAACATTTTTGAGAGCACTTACCAAGGGTACTCGCCATTTACAGTTTTGAGGGGCGAGTTCATCGCGGGGTTGAAATTAACACCCCCCAAATACATGGATGACTACGGGTATTTGATAACGAACATTTTTAATTGGCCCCTTTGTCTGTAATGCTGTGCTGTGCATGTTTATATTCGGCGTTTTCATGTCAAACGAGATTTTATAGCTTATGGAGCAGGTGGGGTGTGCTCAGCGAAATATGGATGGTTAAATCTGACTGGCATTTTTTCAGAGTGTCATAAATTTGGATACTTCCCCAATTTACAAGCTGAATAAACTGCACAATTTCGTGTGGTGTCTTGTCCTGAAAATAAAGTGATATTATTATTGACGACGAAAAATGCAAATGATTCCATTATTCAAGTTCGATTTCAAATAATTTTTCGCGTCTTTTCAATATCACATTGAAAAGATTGCTGCTTTGTCTGAATGACTTTGAAACAATTAATAATTAACTGTACAGCTACTTGAGCAATACCATCTTTTGTTCCTTTTATAGCTACACAAGATCTTTGGAAGGTGCCTTTTATAGAAATAATTGAAAAGATCGGTGTCCAATTATTGAATTAATCAGTTATTGACTTTAAAAGTCTTCCATCATACAATAATTATTTTTAAATAATTAAAATAGTTTAGATTCGAAGTAGAGTTTTTTTTGTGTGTTTAATGCCTAACCTGGTGTCAGAGTTTTATGCCGCCAGCAGCGTTTTATTGAGCCTCTGACTTCGCTTGTTGACTATTATAATCTTACTTATTGCTGTCAAAGGTTTTAATTTCTGATGGCGGCTCTTTCAAGCACCCTAAATCAACCGCAAAACTTTGACCAACACATTTACGAGTAATATACAAGGTGGCAGGACACCGCCGCTAAAACGGTTACCAGCGTCGGTGTCGGTGTCCTGCCACCTTGTATAAATATTTCCCTGAGCTAAACCTAAGTGGTGCCTTATCGTTTTACAAAGCGTTTCTAATTAACTGCTATTTAGGAAATTAGCAGCATTATCGCGTAGTTTAGAAACTCATTATTATTGCCTAACTTCTGTCGTTCTGTCAAACAACTCTGTTTGTGTTAGTTCTCTTCTGTTTTATTAATTATTTATTTAAGGTGGGTGTACCATGGAAGGCCACTCTAATAAATAAACAGTTATTATTCGTTCATATACTGGATAAATGAAACGAACGAATATTTAAGTAATACTTTGTTTTATTCCGTAAAATATAAACCACTTTTTTGAATTTCAGATTTGATCAATATTGATTAAACTTAAGTTTCATTGAACTCTTAAAAATGGCCTTGCTAGGAACAAGGCTCCTTAGAAGGCCATTATAATAAATCAGTAATTTAACACTAAAAGTTAATAAATAGCCGTTAAATCTACAATAAAAAGAAGTGGTTTATATATTACGTAATAAAACAAAGTATTACTTAAATATTTGTTAGTTTCGTTTATCCAGTAAATAAACGAATAATAACTATTTATTTGTTAGAGTGGCCTTCTATGGTACACCCACCTTATTTTAACGTCGCCGATTTCCGATATCAATGAAGCAAGGGACCGTACTGCCAAAATAGTGGCGCGAGCGATTCACCGCCGCGTCTGTGATTTCTAGTTCGATGGATGTTTATGTAGATAGAAGGAATTTGTCATCACATGGCAATAACTACGAAATTTTAATAATTGGCCTTCGAAGGAGCATGGCCTTCCATGGTCCACCCACCTTATGTTACTTTTACGAATTTGTTTTTGCTTTGATGGTGATTTATTGACGGGTTCGTTAGGCAGTGGAAGTTTTCCTAATAAATTCCTTTGACTAGATATTTACGTATTAATTAGCTTTTTGCTTTGTTTTGATATACGAATAGTTCTCAGAATGTAGCTGTCTTCTCTCTTGTTTAGGAATCTCAGGAATTTTCGTTAATAAATTCGAATTAAGGTCTTATAAATTCAGAAAATTAAATTCAGGATACAATTAGTACGATACGATACGTTCACACTCGTTTCTATGTAACTCTATGAAAACGGCGCTATGGAAGCGTTTTCCACCAATCAGTTTCGGAATCGTACTTAAGGCTCTCGGACGGAGGTGAAACAGCCTGGTTCGTTACTATCAGATCAGCAACTGATAACAACTAAAAAACTATCTCACAATAAAGCTCATTTTCGCATCCCTGTACCTATTCTCCTGTAATTTCGTCCTCTCCATGACTCGTGTGTTTTCACACCATTGCACCGCACACGGCTATCATTACAAACTGTTCTCCAGAGTATACGGAGCTGAAGAGAGTAACAACACTGTCGGATCGTCTGCTAAGCATCGCGCCCATTAGCGGCATCGATCTGAGCCATTGTTTTACTTAGGGTGAGGTCTCGGTGTGGGCGGTTTTCAATCAGTGAACTTTACACCCTGTTCTTCATACCCCTCTAGGTTCTTGGGCATGCTTCCAGTGTCCGACTAAGTTTGAGGAAGATATATATGTAAGTAGTACCTGTATTGGTTTTTCTTAGTTTATTAGAAAAATCTCGGGAATTAATTGTGCCCTGATAAAATGTCAAGAAAAAAAAAAGTGATACAGTATAACAAGGGACTTATAAATTACAGGGAAAATGTGGACATACCCATACCAAGTCTTGGAAAATTACTGACGTGATTAAATATGTATGAATAAGTAATTAGCTAATTAGTGTTATTATTTCTGTGGAATATAGCGAATATAATTGTGTGGTTTGTTGAGGTAACAATATATGTTTAGTGAATAGTCGCTCTAACAAGAAAAATGCGTGTCAGTTGGTTGTTAGGCAATAGTAATTTCTAGACAGAAGTACTAACGTGTAATAAGAAACCTTGTTAAAGGATTTCGCGTTAGTGTAAACACGTTTTTGCTCTTACTTAAATATTTGATTGTAGTACCTAGTAAGTAGTTCTGCCCTTGTCCCATGTAATTTGGGTTTGTAGCTGGTCTACACTTATTTTTTTGCCTCATTAAAGGAGATCAGGGTACCCTCCATACATTTTCGGGCTAATTTCAAAAGTGTCGGCCAACAAAAATAAACTTATTATTTCGATAGAGCATAACATAATAAACATCTTTTCAGCAACTTGCCTTGAAATATAAACTTGAATCATGTATGTATCCGACCCAGTTCTCGAGAAAGTCTATGTCACGTTGTACTGGGATCGGCCTATCGTTACTGACAGGGCTATTGTCGCCAATGGGCCTGATATAGTGGTGATAGACCGATCAGCACGCCGCTTGATGATTATCGATTTCACCATGGCGCATGAAAAGAACCTCGTGAAAGCTGAGAAAGGGATACAAAGTATCTCGACTTGGCACACGAGGTGGTCGGCATATGGAATGTGAACTCTGCTATCATTGTGCCGATTGTCGTTACGGCCAATGGCCTGATGGCCAAGAGTCTCGACGAACATTTGTCGTGGCTCTCGCTATGCGGTTGGATCAACGGTCTGATTCAGGCAGTACTCCTCGCTACGGCCCGCATTGTGAGAAGGTTCCTGTCTCTAGACCCCTAACCATATTAAACTTTTTTTTAACTTTTATTAAGAAATATTTATTCTGTCTGCGGAATAAAATAAGTTATGTATCACAGAACTTAATACCTAAACATTATGATTTACTTAAAACAAAACAGAAATTTGGGACTAGGAATTACTTCTTCCAGTTTCTTTCTTTTTCACCAGCTAGGCATCACCACAGCACAACCATCGCCACAGGTTCTCCGCACAACCAGTCTTTGCCTTTCCTTTTCTGTAGGGGAGTTTTCATTCCCAGTGTGGCATCGATCCGCCCATGGTAAAGAAGTTGACATAGCGCTAAACGATACCTGTCGCATCGTAATGCGACAGGTATCATTTAGCAATGTTTTGTTTACGGGGTCCTTAGACCTACCCCTCTTGCGATGTTGTATCCGCTGGCGGGTATGGCTCCACCAGATGTACGCCGCGAAATAGCAAGTCGCATCGAAAAAGGGAAATCGGATCGAGACAACTACCACCTCCACGCTTAAAGAGTCGTAAAAGCTTTTTGAGGTTTAAAACCTCTCTAAAAGACATGCGTCAGAAGAGAGATGCTAACTATGGAGAAACAAACATCCCATCCCTGCAAAGTTCATCAACCTGGAAGATCACCTGCCACCCGGATTCGAACTGCGGTGGCCAATCTGGAAATGTCTAATGCGGGCCCAGGTTGGCCGCTGTAGATATAACCTGGCCAAATGGGGTATCCTTGATCCATCCTAAACAGAATGCCAATGTGGAGCCCCTTTGCAGGATATGCCCCACCTACGGTCCTGCCCATCCTGCACAACCACTTGCACCTTTCAGGATTTAATCGAAGCAAATGTTAGAGCTGTACTGGTCTGACACCATTTGAGTTTCATCGACACGAAATGAAGAAGAAGACTCTAAACTTGGCTATAGAACTTGGGTGGCATAATAAAAAAATGTTTATATCCAAAAGCTCTATTTAATTAAGTATTGTGTTTATTTTTGTTGGCCGGCAAAAAAAGGGTCATTCTGAGTGATCTCAGAGATTTTGTAGTTTAATAACTTCTCGGTTGATTGACTTACAACTTAGGTGTAATAATAAAAAAAAATATGTCCATCCAAATAATAAGTTTAATTTTGTTGGCTGCCCATTTTGAAAATAGCTTAGATTAGGATTGAACTCTCTTGAGAGATCATGCAAGTTGTATTTGAACTGATGAGACCCTGTGGGAATCACTATTTACTGTAAGCACGATAAAAATTATTAACTACCTAATTAAATTGTACCTAATTAAATTGTACTACAAGAATTTAATCTTATTTGGTTTATCTGGAAAGGATCTTGGATTTTAAGGCCCACTTACAATACAAATTACTAATTAATTAGGTTCGGCGTAAAACATTTAATTTAATTCATCATTCTATCCCTTTCATCTTCAAACGATTTAAAGAAACAGAACGATATTTTAAATACGTTTGGTGCTAAATATATATTTACTTATCTATGATACAAATTTTAGTTGCTGTACTTAAATCGACCTTATTTATTAGTCAGCTTTTCCTTTCTTAATCCGCTCAACTAATCGCTCCGCTAGCATTGAGACCCAACATTTTAAAGACAACTGCGCTATCATTATCGAGTTTCATTTTCCACTAAGGAGCGCTGAAATTCAGCTGAAAGTTATTACGGTAATATTTTCATAGTAGACAGTTTTCTAATCTACAGAGCTGCACGTACAATGTCAACTCAACATGTGTTTGTGTTATAATAAAATTGCTGAATCCGAGCTTTTTTTAGGGTTCCCTAGCCAAAAGATGCCAACGAGACCTACGTGCCTATTACTAAGGCTCCGCTGTCTGTCCGTCTTTCATGGGGCTGTATCTTTGGAACCATATACTGGTTGAAGGAGAGGAGAAGGCACATGAAATTTACAGTGTGTATTACAATGGCCGCTATAATAACAAATAATAAATACATATAATAAAGAAAAATTCAACAGACAATACTTAGAGATAAATTACAAGAAATGTATTTTTTCGGCGATTTTTGTACGGAACCATACGTGTGCGAACCCGACTCGCACTTTAGCAGTTTTCTAGTTTTTATGGTTATTTTGTTTCAGTAGTTTTTTTTATTAACTTACCAATTGTTTTCGGTATTTTTACATTTATTATATTTTTTCTGAAACCTATCAAGTTTTCATTTAAAAATGCTATTTAAGTTTTACAACAATATTATACCTTTGTTTGACCTTTTGCCTTTGCGAAATTGCAAGTTTATTTTTAATAATATTTGCACACAGAAATTAATTTGCAATGCAAACTTTTGACGTAGTTAAATTCATGTTTAATATAAAAGTATCCCAACTGATGTAGTGGTTCCAAGCGCTACTGTTGAGCATGAAGTCTTGGATTCGATTCCTGGGCCATAGGGCAAAGTGTTATTGGGTTTTTCTATCAGGAATTTCACTAATAGCCCAAAATTACGATTTGTGCCCAATCAATACGATCGCCCCTATTTCATGGGACATTATGTGGCTGTACCTGTACACACCGCATTTAAGTCCCATGTATCTAACATGCATAACAGGCGTAATGTTATCTAATGCTTATAAAATCACGTTTAATATATAAAAAAGTATCTCAGTATCGGTATATGTATACACTGTTTAATATCCACCTAATATTATTTACCAACATTACCAAGACAAATAGGTCGCTATGATCATTGTGTTTCATCTCGTTTGTTCAATTTCAGCCACACACAATATATCGCGGCCATATTTTACGAGCCATTGTTTTTATTGACCGCTTGTTGATACAATCTTATCTTTTGTTTTATGTCTGTCATTGTTGGGTCAATGCCACTATATTCCCTAGATTATGCCTTTGACCCATCTACGACTTCTACTAACATATGTACATAGGTATACATTACTTCAATGTTTGTTCACGAAGAGGTCATGTTTGTCAGTTATTTTTCATTCATATTTTGGCTTTTTATCAATCAATTAAGTCATTCTACCGCCCGGGGATCGTCCACTGGAAAATCTGTCTGCCGCCTTCCGCGTCTAGTCCGAATTTCACAGTGAAGGTATATTTCTGGAATTCCTCTTCGCATGCGTTACCATAAAACTAATTTAGTCTACTAAACTACCCACGTTACGTCATGCCCTACATAAAATGATACATCGTCCATTTCTAGACCAAACATCGGATGAAACCGAACGCTTCACGCCTGTCAGAAATATCATAGCTAACAGTAGGGTTCTAGCGTTACATTGAATACAGGCCGTAACGACCGCAGGCGCTCACAGACCAGATCTAGTTTAAGTTAGCTGTAGCTTGTTTCAATTAAAGACATTTCCGAGTTAGTTAGGGAACCAAAATAGATAGTAACTTATACTGTTGAACAGTTAAGTGAATGCAGTTTACCGCAGCTGTGTCTTGTGACTGCTGTATAAGTCTCAGAGGTAAACATATTATCGACTTTGCTTATAAACGCTATTTTAAGTAAAGACTTTCAACGTCAAAAGATTTTAATGAATAATAACATAAGCTAACGTTAATTATTTATTACTGAACGTTTATAAATAAAGGGATTTATTATATTCTAGCTGAACTATACCTACCTAGTTGTAGTTGAGACTAGTTGAGAATCTACTTTGCCTCATCTCGATCATTCCACACCGATCGGCTATAGATTCAACGCAAAATGAAGTTAGACCTTTTTATTAATTAGTCTACACTCTGTGACCTGCGGGTCAAAGGCCTAAAAAGTAATTATTAAAGAACAAACACGAATACTACTCGTAGTTTCTTGCCCTTTTAATTGTATTAGGCCTAAAGTACCATCAGCCCTTAGCAGCACGCAATCGTTTACCTGCGCACGTTGCGTACAAGTGTAAATGAACCTTTTTGTGATCATCTAACGACGTATACGGGGTGTAGGGGTGTTCAGAATTATTTGACTATTAGAGGAACATCAAATGCCTAAAAGAATATAATAAGTAGGCATGAGCAAGATTGTCTCGAGTTTCGATATCAAAGCTTTCAGGATCAAAAGAAATAAAATTATCTAAAGTAAAATAAACTTCTTATGTTACTTGTTTTCAATCTTATTTTCATGATTGACTACACTTCATGAAGTTTCCTAATCTTTTATATTCGATTTTCTCCTCCAAAATTACTGAAATCTTTTATCAGCTAAAATCTCAATTATTGGTCTAATGGTCGCGAACACGACCTGCTGAGCATGAGGTTCTGGCTTCGATTCCCGGGTCGGGCAAATTGTTATTGAGTTTTGTGATCAGGAATTTCTCAGTAACAACCGCGGAGTTTGGATTTGCGCCCGGTTGGTGGCAATAGGCTCGCCCCCTATTACATGGGACTTAAACATAACTGGCGAAATGTGTGTGTACTATTAGGTACCTCTGCCTAACCCTTTGGGGATTACAGGCGTGACGTTATGTAGCAATAAATAAATGATCACATTACCACTTATTTTTTTCTTGAGACGAATCTCAAAGTTCAGACATACTGCCACAATCAGATAACTCCTGACAAAGTACAGTCAGTTCCGTTGATAGTTTACCCACATTTGGTGCGGCCGCAATCTGAGGGCCCATTGAAAGGGCGCGGAATAAACTGCACGCTATCTGTCAAACTGGGGTAGGCAGTGTGCTAAGGTAATGCGAGGTTGAAAGTTAATGAGGGGTAGATGGTGAAATGGGAGTATTTTTACTTGAGGTGTGTGAATGACCCAAGGGTGCGTGAAAGGAAAGTACGTTTTGAAGGTTTACTGTTTTGAAAAACTGTTGGAGTCAGGGGAAAACTAGATACACAGAAAGTTTTCTTAGCAAAATACTTTACGATGTAGTTTTCTGCCTTGAATAGCATATTGAGCGACTGGCTTTTTAATCATGTGCCCGGGAAATTACACACCGAAGTAAACAGTCCACTTCCGGCGGTGTCAAACTGCGGACGGGACACGCCATGGACCCGACTTTGACAGATATTTCAGTAATATATTATTTGTTAAATTTCGTTGTCCGCTCTCCAATCCGCTCATATTTGGCTTCACCCTGAAATAGGCCAGAGTGTATATCAAGTAGTTACTGTTAATGATAGGGCTTTTAATATGATAATTAGTATTTAAATACACACTGCCCACACCCGCTCTACTACCCCAATTAAAAAACAGGGGTGGATTATTAAAATCGAGCGCGCGGCCTGTATGTTTGCCAAACCAAAACATTAACAAACACAGCTGAAATATGTAATAATAAAATATCACGAACCCAATTTTATAAAAGCTTTTTCAAGCATTAATTATTGCCGCGTTTTAATGTAAGTAGAAGTACGTACCACAAAATAATGACCAACAATACAAGTATTCAAGCCCGGGTTTCATATATCTCAATATTTGATTAAACAATGTTCCAAAATATTTAGGGTAGATTCGAGGGCAGGCGAAACACAATAGCGTATTATTATAATTGAGAAAATGGGGTTGTTGGTTCAATGTTAAGGATCTGACTGTCTTACTGATTTCTGTCCCGAAATAATAACATCATCCCTTGCTTATATAAATTAGGACGGTCGATGGGAATCGGGCAAACAATATTCACCCTCTGTTCCCATAGCTGGGCCACAGGCCAGAAGACCTGCTCCTGGTCACAGAGAGGACACAGTGAGAGGAAGTGGGCCATGATGATTTTCATTTCTACGTAGGATATGCTGGATTTTCCTCCAGCGCTTTGAGAGCAGTGCTGAGGAAGTAAATTACACAATATAAACAACTTGGTCTGGTTGTTTGTGTATGTGAGTTTAAATGTTTGTAAACGCACCCACGATACAGGAGAAATTCCTAGTGTGGGGCAACGTTTTTTTTTTTTAAAGAAGAAGAAGAGAACTTGCTTGGCCTGCTTGGTGTAAGCTCTACTACCCCTGGGCCACCACTAAAGTAACGTATTACTATAACTTCTACATAACTTAACATCACGCCTGTAATCTCTGAAAGGTTAGGCAGATGTGTACCCATGTACACCCACATTTCGCCAGTTAAGTTTAAGTCCCGTGTAATAGGGGGCGACTGTTTCTTCTATTGTTCCAGAAATAATTATACGTATGAAAAATAACTAAATAAAACAAATAAAGGACTAAACGATACGTTTATTACTCAGATGAAAGTGAAACATTTGATTGCGTGGGCGAAGCACAGGAACGGGCAACAGCTAAAAATAAAATGTCCGTTTCAAGAAATAATACTTCTTTCATTTTCTTTCTTCTTTGTCAGGTCAATAATACTAGCATTTCTAGGCCGTGGCCTGAATTGTATCTTGCTATAAATAACTTACCTTTGATTGTTTGACATACTTTGATGTGTAATCAATATCGTGTTCTAGAGTAAATAGCTACGTCACAGGTATTTTTCATAAGAAATATTTATTGGTAATTTTTATAGGGATAATGTAAGTCACATGAATTACTTGAAAGGTGGATGTATTCTTGAACACACATCCGAATGCAATGCTGACCCCGAGCAAATACCATATAATCTTCCAATAATCATAAATACTTAATTCTGATCTCTCTTTGCAAAATTCGCGTCCCTTGCCGCGACCTGTCAGAATCCTGCAAACACCAACTAATGTCTCCATCGTCCACAACAATAAATGTATCACTAATCCACAACATTTTTCCTTACCTGAAATAATTTGACAACTGTCAAACTTCATTCAATTTCGAAAGACTACTCCGATCATGAAAAAAGTGTGGAAAATGTTCTGTCAATGACATTGACCTGCCTACGGGCCCAGTCCAGTCTAAACAGTCCCGCCATAAAGTGAAAAGTCATAAAGTATGGAATGGGCGTGTTTCATAGCTTTACGTGCCCAGACACGGCCATGATTTATACCTCGGATATTATGGCGAAAGACGTTTTAAATAAGTATGAGTGTTATTCCTGTAGAACATTTTGTGTCTGACTGTAGGCACATGAACTGAAAATTCGCGGACAGTTTGTTATGCTTTGTTTGTTTGGCCCGTTGCTGCTGCTAATTGGTTGTTAACTTGTACTTAATTGGCTGCTTATGTTTTTGTTCCTTGCGGTAGTCATATGGTATGGTAGAGTATGTATGTAAAAGAATTTAGAAGGATAGGGACCAGGGTGTTAAGTTCCTCATCCTCCATTGTAAAGGGAGGATCCTCTGAGCAGACGAGAGTCTAGTCTCGTGTCTGGTGGGCTACTGCCCGACAATTCTTGTCGAGTTTCTATATGTACCTACGCAAATCGCGTGGAGAACTCTGTTATCGCGATGGAGAAAACGTCAGAATTGTTCATATGTCGCCGTATTGTTTAAATACCTTATTCAAGGATTCTATCACAAACGCAGACCTAAAAAATAGACTCCTGTAATACGCCACGTTTATTTTCGTATAAACTGAACGAGTGTTTTCATGCATTTGTCATTGTTTGCAGGTAATTATAAGACACCGTACTCACTGTAAGTGGCTTCCAGCGCTGCTGTAGTATCTCACGTACTTAGTAAGTGAGGTACTTGTGTGCTGGGGTTTTTCAGCAAATATTTTTATTTTACCTTCTCAACGTAAGTTGAGAGCTTGAACGTCATTCATTCTGTGCCTAGTTTTAATTTGACTGCTTAAGTATGACTTACGTGTGTTCAGTCAGTGCGCTGCATTACTTGACCCCATCTAGGCGAAGACTGAAGAGGGGTAGACAGGTCAGGTGTGCATTACCTGAGCAGACTTGACCCGAGCACCTTTTTACAGTCAATATTGTGTTCTTTCAATCTGAAAACATAGTCGCATAGTATTGATAAATCTCCTTGAGTCGGCTGAGGTGTAATGTAGTTTTCTAAGGCCAGATTTAGAAGCTGAAGGCTGCTATCGGCCTTCAGACAACTCTTTGTGCAAAAAAAATGGAGGGAATCTTAAATTAAGTTCAATCTCGGCTGTATATTCCTGAAAAGTTAAGCAGAGGTATACCCTATAGTACTCCCACAATTCGCCAGTTACGTTTATTTTCCATCCCAAGAAATAGGGGGCTACTGCTAAACCATTATATTTATCTTTCCTCTCGTCTTTTTACAATTTTTGAGGGAGTAGTTCCATTTTTCTCATCAACTTGGTAACCAGACCATGAAAACAATATATATATACATAAATATGCATTTAAAAGTAACAAAACGACTGGTTGTTTGTTTCTCCACGACATCGATCGCTGAAAGACCTCGACCTCGTTCTCTGTGACCCTCCCTTATTAAACAAGGACATTGTTATTGAACTTATGAAGGCACTGAAATATTGAACATGGCTATATCGCTTTACGATCTTTTGAGGCCTTAGGCTTTATGCACACTTGTATCATTTTGGTGTAACAGATTTCCTTTGCAAGGCATCGCCTAGTATTTTTTTCTTGATTGGACACAAAATGTGGCAACGGAGTTCTAAAACACGAAAATGATAAAAGTGTATACGAACTTAGGTCGAAAACACGGTTAGGTTGTTTCGTACCATCCCTTACAAAAGGACAATGACAGACAATACGCAATATTCGTGGTCACTAAAAGAAACCTTTAAATGAACGACCACATCGTTTTTATCAGGAATCCCACTCAAATATGTTAGCTGTTGAGAATATTATATTAATAATAATATGTATTTGTGTAGCATTTTTTCTAGGGACTTTTATTTTGATTAATAATGTTTGTAAAGTAAGATTTAATTTGGATAGACGTTCTAATTTCGGATGGGCGAGGAACGAGGCCACTTATTATTATAATTGTTTATGTTACTTCTTCTTGAGTACCTACTGTGCAAATATTTCGACACAAATGTATTTTTGTTATGAAATAAACAACTTGTACTTGAATACTAGTTGCTGTTCTTCTCAATAATTCTACTGCAGAGCAAGGGTGTCCCCAGGACTTCCAGCTCTTCTGATCCAGTGCAGTGTATTCTCGGAGCCTTTATTCTTTCTAACAGGTCCCGCCACACTAGCGGTTGTGATTGGTTCACCAAAGTAAACAACGACCAATCAGACGAAAGTTGATACGATCTGACCATTGATAAAATTGAGTAGTTTTACAAATCAATACCTTAGCATGGACTGGACTACAAGTACGTATGTTAGGTAACAAGTACGTTTCTAGACTAGCACTAGAACAAGAGCTAGTTCGTCCCGGTCCACGGGGGACGCTGACTAATGCCATTATCCGAGAATTGTCAGGAGATGTACAGCCGAACACCTTTGCTCTCTTCAGGGATTAGATACATGTGTGTCGATTTTATCTGAGTTTGAATGGACACATGTAGAATAACTCAGTTGTACGAGTGGTATTTTACTAGCTTATAAATATCATCACGCCTGTAATCCCCGAAGGAAGGCAGAGGAACCAATGGCCGCCATTTTAATCACCTAAGTCCATACTCCTTACTCAGTAATGTCCATCGAAATATGTAAAACATGTAAAGAACACAGAACATAACTTATTACATAGAAGCAACATACATATTCACAGAAGTTTTTATTAAAACATGTACATATTTTTGTTCGACCAACATGTTTTCGCGATGTGTTTTTGAAGAGAGAAACGGGAGAAAAATACCGGAGTGCAATGTTTTATTCACTTGTATTCGGCAACGAATTTATTGGAGCTGTAAGCTGAATTTATTTTTATACTCGTGAAAGAAAATATTGATGGCCAGTTTGCTGTTGTCGGTACGACGGAGTATTGTGTCCTACTTGCGAGAATGAAATCACAAAAAATCGTGGATCCCGGTTGCCATTTGTGTGTACAGTACTGCACGTTTCTTTTGGGCTTGCACAAAATTGTCAAATTGCATAAAAAAACAAGATGGCAGTTATATCCAAAAGAACCATGCTGCGCAATATTGGATTGTGTCCTTAGAAAGCACGTAAAACTGTGGATCCTTGTTGTCATTTGTAGATCTTTAAGAGTCGCTATGAGTAGACAGTAGCACGAAATCATGAAGACCAGTCTTACCAAAAGGTTACCCAGTAACGGGGATCAGATAGACAGTCGCTCCATGTAAAATACTGGTACCCAGCTGCATCAGCTTAGACTAGACCCAACATTCTGTTGAGAAAAGGCTAGGCGAGAGAAATACTTTTGTGTATTAAAAAAACACTTGGCTCATGAGGTTAACAACCTAGCAAGTAAGTAGTAAAATATAATATTCTTTCAGAAAAACATCATGTAAAATTCTAAAGCAAATTAAATTACTTACCAACAATTTTTTATAATACATATTATCAAGTTACCAACTTATACTCCTACTCATCCTCCGCGACTAACTGGTAGCATAAACAAATAATATAACAACATTATCTATTACGAAATTCCTTCACACAAAATTTTTGACGCTGTAGATACAATAAACTCGACGTTAACCCTCTTTCACCGCGCGATAATATTATAAGGTAACGCAAAATAATAATATTTCACGTCCTCGCGTCACGTCGACGTGACGTACGGTTGTACAAATATCGTGATCTTAACGATCACGTCGCGTGTCACGTTACATTACAGTGTGATACACGCGTGGGAAATTGTTTTTTATGATATCTTCAGTTCTTTGAGGTGAACTGCTAATTTATTTTGATATCGTACTAGTTTTGTTCAGGATGATTTGCGTGGGCGTGTATTATTGTCGTAGGTTCGTTTTTGAAGCTGGTTATTACGTGTGGAACTATGAATTCTTATGCTTATTGAGTTAGAGAGTTTTATTAACGCACATCGAGTTGCGAACATTATTAAGTCTCATATAATGACAATTATTTAAGCTTCACAGTTTATTTTGTACTATGTTTATCGGTCGTGTCTTTTCTTTGACATAAGTCAGATTACAATATACCTGTTTCCATAGAGTGTATTTTAATATTCAAACACTTATTCTAACTTTACCGTACCCAATCAAACCTGGCTGGAAAAGGTTTATCTATTAATAAAACCACGATTAAATTTATACCCCTGTCGGAAAATAACTCGCAATTTAATATATTCAAAACAGTAGTGAAAGTGCCATCGCGACCCTCATAGAGAAGGGATCATCGGCCATTATCAGCGGTTTGCCCAAAAATATGCCATATACAGACCTTCATTGAGGTTTATATGACATTTTTGTAATATCCCGGATATGTGGGGGACGGGAAGAATTTTTATTGAAAAAATTGTTATTGCAGGCTTCTTACTATTATTTATTAGGTTAATATTGTTGTTTTGGTATCTGCGTTACAGTTGGCAAATCATTATCTCTAAAATATTTTGTAATAATGACGCCAAAATCGTTGGCAACAGCATTATGGTAAGTATATTGTTAGGATGATGAATTTATTTATTTACCAAGCTCGCAATCAACTTACCTGGTAACGTTGTTATTTTTAGTTTGATTATTAGAGAATAATATCACAAAAGAACCCTCGAACTGTCACAAAGGGAAAAGTTTTCCTACACGGTCAAAGTTAGTAACCGCGGGTATAACCAATTCAATGATCAAGTCAAGTCCAATACTCTTGGGCACTTGAACGAGGCTTACTTTCAGCGAACCTTTCAAACTGCGACCCTCAAACTTGTGAAGCCTCCGAAGGGATGGGGTTGCCAGTTTCTGAGATTTTTTCTAATTTGAAAAACTTCGCGAGCTTGCCAGCCTCCAAACTCGTAAAACTTCGAGAATTTTAAAGTTCTATAGTTGGGAGACTTGTCGAGTGTTTCCTTTGCTGATTTTGTAACTTGTTAAATGAAATAAAGCTCCAAAATAATCAATTTTGCTAAAATTCCCTCGTTGTTGTAATGAAAATATGAAGTTTGTTTGTTATATTTAGGTACAAAACCCATTAATTAGAGTATAACAAAGTTAAATCGAAATGCCTTCATAAAGTATTTCCTTAAGAAATATGGTTAATGTTATACGTATCTACTCTATCAGAAGGAGAGACGTTAAGAATATAAACAACATTATAATTGTTTTTATTGCGGGAGTTTTCACAGACCCAATTTATTTAATTGATAGGTGTTTAATTCAACATAATTATTTATCAAAAATGTAACTTTGTTACTTTGTTAACAGAAAAATGTCAAAGCGTTTAACGAATGCTACCAAATGGACTCAGGTAGAAAACCAACCCACTGTTCGCTGCACAAAACTTTATCACAATGACTTCGCCTCCCGCGCAGCGTAAACAAAAAATCATGTGCGCAGGCGGCGCGGGCGTGTGACGTCACCCACTTAGCTAGTGTTGATAAAATTGGACACATGACTCAACTCGTCGCTCAGTCCATCGGCTATACTGTTCGCTTCGTATTTCCGTGCCGTGGGTTCGATCCTCGCGGTAAGCATGACGCATAGATAGTCGACTATTCGATAGTCAACTCATCTGCAACTCCATGCAAGATAGTTTGGAAGCTTAATTTGATCAACCGACATCTTCGAAGGTTGGGTCTGTGTACACTTCCGACATTTTTGGAAGGGTTTTTGTGCATTTTTAATGTTTAAACGAATTTTATCTTTAATCGCATTTTTTTAAATCAAAAGTACGGCAAACAAAATCGAAAAAATAAATAAAAATGCATTCTAAAATTCTTAAATTCAACAGGAATGGCGAGTAATAGAATAATATTCAAAACACCATTATTAATACGCATTCCAATAAGATAAAATATGAAATCATTTTAAATCAACGACACGCACACGATTTTGCAGGGTCAAATCAAAATCATTTACGATCGTAACTATAGGTTTTCAATAAAGCTTGCAAGTGAATGTTGAACTTTCATATTTTAATGACGTAAACGGGACGCTGTCGCATAATATGCAGTTAAATCTTAGTGTTGGATTTCATGTATGGAAGGATATCGTATGATTAATATACCTACATGCCACAGTACATTTGGCTTATAAAAAATCTTGAAAATTGTCTTATATTTTGGAGCATGCAAAACGATTAAGTACAACATACTTCGTAGAGATAAATATTATCGTATTAGGTATATTAGTTCACTTTGATGATATTAAATTAATACATAATACATTTTCTATGAGTAAGACAAATAAATAAAAAAAGAGAATTTCGTTTTAAATGGTTTTAAATGCTAAAATTGGTCACTAAGATCTTGCGCATCTTTAAAAGCATAATACTATTAAGATTTGAGTGTTGAGTACTAAGATTACTAAGAATGCCAAATTAAAGTTTATGTTAGAAAAAACCTCAATTTGTCTTAGTAATAAATTGATCAAAAGAAGTTTTAAAAAGCGTTACAGTGCTTTACTGAGCACTATATTCATTACTTAATTACACTGTCAATTTAAATTATAGGCATCGCTTTAACTTGAAATTACTTTAAATGACTAAGAATCCATTGATAACCACTCTAAGATATTTTATGATTCACTTGAATTAGCCCTGAACCCATTGAAATTCAGCCGACAGGAATCAATTATTAAAACAGTTTAGGAATGTTTTATTGAAGCAACGTAAAGAGAATTTAATATAGAGGATTATTATTAAAGTATATCATAACTGAACTGATCTGAAATTCGAGGTAAATTTTATTTGAATAACAGCAGATGTTCGTGTACTTAACTGTAAACCATTACCATAGCACTGGTCATCTTTACCACAGGATCTTCTTCTTAGCGTGTCGATGACAATTTAAATTGGGTCAGCCCAAAATTTAGCTACGAGTTCGGCACTTTCAGCAGCGTCCATCAGCTCCTGTGATGTGCAAACAACAGGACAGGCAGGACACGATATCAAGTGTCCCATCGTTTGCGGGGCAACACAACATTTACACTACCGGATAATTATATGGATTATCAATTCTTTCCTCTACATTGTTATCAAGACATTGATAAGAATGATGTCAACATACCGTCACGCCCGGAGGCGTTTACTAAATGGGTCAACATCAACACCCACATTTCGCTCGTTATGTTTTTTCAACGTTCTTTTATGTAAGGCGAAAAACATCTCGAAATTCTGGTCTCCGTACAGAACGAAATTACAATTTATTACTCCTACGTAAACCATTTCCACAAATATTGTACTTATACTTCTCAGATAGAATTGCCTGTCCCACTAAAATATAAAGCAGTGTAGGCAGTATTCTGGGAAACCAGTATAACACTCAAACGGTACGGGTATTTTTAAGTTACTAAACAGAACCAAAATTAGCACTAGTTTCAAACTTTTATAAATAACTCCTTCAACGACATGTAACTTAAAGCCGCCCGACCCAGCCACTTTGAATTTTATGTGCCTAATTCGACCCCCTGATCCAATCCCCCCACTGACCCCTTAAAAAGGAATTTCGGATCAAGAGCTTGAATTATTGATGCTTGGTAAAGCAGTATTGGTGTCACAACTTCAGACGCCTGTCAGAATTAAACATTCCGAATTGATTCTGATGGTAAAAGGATTAATTGCTATCTATTATTCAGACTGAAGTGGGCTGCTTAAATAATTATTAAAGAGTTGTGGCTAAATCCATTGCTTGATACATTTTTAATTGGAATTTTATATTTTGGGATAATAATACTACCTAGACTGGGAAAATAATAATTGGGTCACAGTATACGCAGCCTTCAAGGGTTAACTTATTTTTTTAATTAAAAATCATTTAAGTCAGCTGCAGTGAATCTTAACCTACTTATAGTAACATTTTATTGTTTAATTCTCAGTAGAAGAAAATAATATAAAATTAACAGCGGTAATATTATTATGTCAGACATAAACCTAGTTCCAAATTATTTATTTAATTATGTTTCGCAAAGAATTTGGCACGAAACTTTATATTTTATGGCACATGATTTTATGTGCATAAAATAAAACGTTATGGCACACGAAACTTAACAAAACACAACAGCAAGTTTTCGCGGCATTTACTAACTTACGAAGCAACTTTACGCGTAACTTTTCGCTTACGGAATAACAAATATTTAAAAGTAGAAATTCACAAATTTTCCTGTCGCTATATAAAAAAACTTTTTTGCAAAAAAAAAACCGACTTCCAAAAAAAACACTAAAAAAGTGGGAAATAACTTTACTTTCGGAAGTCGGTGACTATTGTTTGTTTCATTGACTTTTTTGTTTGAGAACCTCCTCCTTTTTTAGAAGTCGGTTAAAAATACGACCACATTTTCATAAGTCCTCCAATATTGTATTACGTTACAAATGTCTGTACTTTTGAAGCAAAGGGAAGTCGAATTAAAAAGTAAGGCATCCACCATTTTGGCCGAATATTAGTTTTTACGAGGTCCTCAGATCTTTTGACTAAGAATCGTAACAGCTAGTCGCCCGGGGCGGGGGGCGCGGGGGCGCGGGACAGTGGCCGGTCGCTCACAAACCTACAAAGGCCCATTTTCATATTTTTACAAAGCCTTCATATTTTGACCACGTTTCTTTTGTTTAGGTATTCAATTGTTTATTTAAGTGAAATATTACTGCATTTTGATGTTGTTTATTTTTAGACCTTTTTGTAAATACAAAAGAATTTCATTTAGGTGACCTCTTATTAATTCTGAAGGTCAACACTCAATTATAAGCTATTTATCGGGATCAACATCGCTTCAACTCGTGCCATTCGGTATTCTTTCTATGAGACTCCATACTGCAACGCACATTAATTTTCTGGGGAATTATATTTTTTATCATCTACTACATTTTGGCGACAGATCTACTATTATTCGGACAAACACTATTATTTAAAAAATTCAAAACCAATTTAATTGGTAAATCATACTCAACTATAAGCACCGTAACGGCGCGGCGCGGCATCGCTTCCGATCGGGAACAGGTATTAATAATATAATATCTTTATAAACAAAGTAACATGACTCAATTGTGTTAGTAACAATATTCCTACCCCTGTTAGTATTCCTATTTTAATAACTTAACCTAAAACCATGAATACACGCGAATCACTGCCACGCGCCTAACACCGAGGTGGACAGATTGCAGCAGCGACTCACATATAAACAATCGAGTCTGCTCGCCACACAGCGCAGAACAAGGTTGGGGCTGGCCCGCACGCGGCGCATCAGGGAAGCGCATCGTTTTCTCATCGTTGTATAAAAACAGTCGACTCGAAACACACACAGCAAACATCCCTGACCCATCAATATCCTGAACGCATTATTATATTGAACGCGAAGGACGCTGTACGATTTCTGTCTCAAAATCGGCCCACAGACTGCACGTGTAAAAAGGAGTGCAGTATGCACGAAACAAGGTTATTTTGACAGCCCGTGAGCAACGTGCAAACCTGCGAGCTATTTATATTTGAATCTATCTATCGTATTGCAGTGCTTATAAGTGTGCTTTAATCTTTAGTCCGAGACGTAATAATTTATAACAGATGGGTCTGAAGCCAAACGTATGACATAAAAAAGTTTGACGTTTACAAAATACCCTTTTTCCGGTGTGACATAGCTAGTTCCCAAGAATGTTCAGGATGTGTTCATATTATGTCAGGCTTCCTAATTCGATGTAGTATCAAATCAATTACTTTCAAGCTGTTAACAAAGTTATCAAAACTAACCGTACATGTTTCGTCGACCAACTACAAAGTACATGATATCGGTTATGGGTTTCCTTTAAAAAACTAAACTTTTTACTAAGCCTATAATTCCCACTGCTGGGCAAGTGCCTCCCCTGATTCCTACCTTTCAACTACTGTATGGAAATCGCTTATTATTGCGTAGGTTGCATGTTATAAATCATTAATTATGACTCAAAGTCTCCTGATAATGCGTAGCTTGATTCTCATATGATTTCCACGAGTTAAGTGAATGTTCCAGATTTTTCGCCTTGTAACACTATCACCATATCATTACTTAATCAATAGAACTTCGCATCACAAATAAAACCTCAACTAACTCAATTTCTTACACAAATAAACGAAACACACAATTGTTTTTCCTCTACAAGAAAGGTAAATAAAACCTGTCGGCTATACATAACCGCATGTGGGAATTAATCGGAACGTGCAGTAAATAAGAGTGGTGGCACCACCACTACTGGCCCTATCCCGATAATCTGAGGCAGAGGCGGTTTCATTAGCTAAGTGCGGGGAGCGGGGAGGGAGGCACAGGTGGTGAGGTGGGTGCTGTGGTAGCTGAGACCGCGGCCCGCAGACATGAGGGTTTTTATTTAACGGAGAAATTATAGTGTTGGAGGGTGTTGTCACACAACACATAATATGACGTCTGCGTAATTCTCGATGGCAGCGGTGTAATACCTACACTGGCAATGTGCCAGTTGCATATGTATATCTGCTGCCGAGCACAAATCCAGATTCCGTGGCTGCTACTGAGAATTCCTGATAGGAACACCCAATAATTTTGTCCAACCTGTGAATCGAACCCTGGACCATCCATGATGACCATCCATGACCAATCATGCTCAGCATTCGCGCTTTACCTAAAAGTATCTCACTGTGTGGTAAATGCGTCCCACTCCCCTCACTTCCTTTTCCTCTTTCTCTTCATTAAAAAAAGAACAAAAACCTCTATAGATTCTTAACTTCTGTCGTTTTTACAATAACCTAAGACAACCCCGTTAGTCCACCGCGCTTATTGGGTACGACCACAATCAGTGGTCAGCTCCTAACCACAGCGATTTGTGAGTAGCACTATTGAATTAGCCCCGACCACATTGTTTAATAGATTTAATGGGAACCCTTACCGGGGAAAGGGAGTAATAACCAAAACGATCGGCCGCGAGAAATCGCGACCGTTTGTTTATAAAAAACCACTCATTTGTTGGGAAACCCGGTAGGCCCCTTCTATCGGCGACCATACGCTTTAGTTCGCCGAGCAAAATGAACGGGAGTGTCGTGTGTTCTCGCAACGTTCGCGTTGATTAGGTTACGGCCTGAGTTTATGTGCCTATTTGTAATATTCTGGAATTGGTTTATTCAGCAGACTGCTTTTTCTTTTTTTTTAACCTTTTGTATTTAATGGAACAAAAAAGAACCTTAAAAAGATCACGATGAGTTCAAGTCAACCTACACGCCAGGGGGGTTTTTACTTAGGTATAAATATGTTAAGTAATTAAGTTTTAATAAGTAATATTGGCAAATATGGATTAATGTCAACAAAATTAATAATTAATAGTCTTGAAACTGAAACCGATTCCAACAACCAATAAATTTATCAAGTGGTTTAATAATTCAAGCAGAAACTAAAATCAAGTATAAGTTTTAAGATGTAAAGGAATATAAGAACCTTTAATTACTTACTAAATGGTTTTCTTTCTATTTTCAGGTAATAGCGACCATAATATTGAAGAAGAATTTTTAGAAAAATCGCAGTAAGTTATATAATCAATAATCGCAGCCTACCACTCCACTGTTGGGCAAAGGGCTCTCCAAGCTGTGCCACAACATCCTGTACTCCACCTTCGCATCCCAACCACCGTTTGCAGGTCTTAGGTCCGTCTAGCTGGGGCTGGATGTTCCCCACACTATGCTTGCCCATAAGCCTTCTGTAGAGTCACGAGCACGTATGTATACACTTTCTTAAATTTAAAAGCAATTTTTGCGAGAAATAACGATTTTAACTTAGAGATTCATAAAAATATGAGTTCCAAAATGCTATGTTCGTAACAACATGAAATAATCACAACAGTAGGAGAACTCACTTTTAAAAGTTGCAAAGTGTTTACATATTGGTGCTCGTGACTGTCCCCAGGACTCGCCTTCGTCGGCTATCAGTCCTTCGATAAGTTATTTAACACATTGTAAACACACATACATGTGATAAATAAACTCTCTCTTTTAATTAAACCTCGTACATTCGCGTCCAGCGTCCCGTCCGTTACCTTCACATGGCTCTCGGTTTGTGTCACTATGACACAAGCAATAATCACTATGCAGAAGTCTTAGTAACAGAAGACCTCTAGGAGCGATTAGTCCAACTCACGGTTAATTTACCTTATTGGTGTAGAAGTCTCATAATAATTTATCGATAAGCATTTTTTAAATAAAACCTGAGAACTGGTGATTATTTAGGTGACTAAGTCTCTGAGTATTATTTTGCCAAATTATGTGAATACAGGTAGCAATTACAGAAGGAGTTATGTACAGTTTCCTTAAAATGTTTTCCTGTAGATCTATTGTGCTAAATCAAAATATAAATTGCAATTCGTTTTTGATCATAATCATAAAACTACAAGAGTTCGCATGTCAAGAGAAGTTAACAGTATATGTAATACAAGAACTCTATGCGGAGTGGGCATTCTGCTCCTACTTTCGTAGTGACCTCTTATGTACCTTTGACACACAGCCCTCTTTACACGTACCTCATATGAATATCGAGTGTATTTTATCTGAAAATCGTAGATGGAGTTTATATGCGAGAGCTTGTGTGAGTTTATTGAAAATTCAAATGTTAGCGGGATTTAATTGGTATATGTGAAAACCATCACCTGGCGGGTCTAATCCAATTTATAATATCATATTAAGGAAGATACATAATCCGGGAAATATAAGCCGATTCCTAATAAATTCATAAGTGCGCAGGTACACAACACAACTAATGACGCCCCTTTTACTAAAACTTTGAACCAGTAAATTAACTTCTCGGCGTTTTTAGTTCTTCCTTTAGTCAACTATCATATCACCAAGTGTAAACCCACAGTTTTCCTAAAATCTCAATATCTCCCGTAAAAATCTCCGCCTCTTCCCTTGAAAACATAACTTTTTTTTTGGGCAGTCGTATAAAAAAGGGGTGAGAACGCATCCCATTCCCATCGCAAGTAATACCATAATCTATACTTACGCTAACACATAATTCGCCAACTTTTCCGATCTCCCTTAGATTATCAAGTCATCTTTCGCCCTGATCCCCAATACCAATATACCAATTTCCAGTACATTGGTCGTATACGGCGGTATACATTGCCGGGTCGCTTCGCCAATTCGCCAAAACGGCCGAACTTACGGCGCGAGCGATACAAAAGTGCCGCTATTACCCGCGACCCGGGTAATAAGGGCATGCTCAGTGCAATATGGGTGGCAGTTTACTATAACAATGACGTCACTCGGCTATCGGGAAGCGAAACTGTCGCCTTTCTTTTGTCACAAGTTTGTGTTTATTGGGGCATTCTGTGATCCCCTTGGAATACGTTTTTGGATTATTTTGGAGGTATTTTTATATGCTGTGGTATTTTGGCAAAATATTCGAAATTTTGCTCAGAAAATGTTTGAACGTTGATGATAACATAAAACCTTTTAAAATGGTCGAAAAACTCTCAATTTAGCAAAGTAAAGAATAATAAAGACGTAGTGTTTAATTAAAACATACACCCGTAATTACCATAATGAGTTATTATAAAGTCCAGACATGTACATCTCATCAACCCTAATGGCCGCCCTCCTAATTTTACGACAGCACTCACGCGCCATCTTGTTCACTAATACACCCGCCATTTTGTTTGCTGTTTTGCGCCATATTTAAATCACCTGGTCATAATGGCCAAAAGGCCTTCACGTAATAGTAGCCATTAATAAAGGCTCAAAAGTTCATAAAATCAGTAAATTGTTCACGTTTTCAGTTTAGTAGCGAAACCTTAAAATAATTGTGTTCTTGGTATGTAAATTTTCGTCTCATGAAAGCCGTACCTTAAGTTTTGGAGACAGTTTATAAGGAATGAAGTCGTTCTTAGTAGAATGGCCTCACGTTTCTCGCAATTTTCATTAAGGTTGACATAATATGAAATAATAAGCGTGCGCTACAATGTGAGACCTAAAAGACTCAAGATTGTGTAGATTTAAGACTACAATAGTTACTAAATGTACTCCAATTCTTTCATTATATGTACATGTGTGTGTATTATTCTACGTCTACGGTATACGAAATCATTTCGTAAATTGGCTCAAAACATTATTCATTTATTCAACTGATGGATTTTCCTTGTAACATGTTACGTATCCATTAACAGTAATAGATTTCACGTACTTTTTTTTAGCACCTTTCAATATTTTTGCGAATAAATAGTAGCAATAACAACCAGATTACGATTGCAATAACTATCCCGTGTGGTTGCGCGGCCGGCAGTCGAGCTATAAATCAACCAATGGCTACGTGCGTTGCGTATGTGTGGATCGCACTACACGACACGTTTTCATTCAGTCGGTAATAATTTCGTTAGTGCGGATAGTGGTGACGTTCACAACTTAGATTTATGCGTTCATAGGTTTGTATTGCGTTTTAAAGTTTTGAGCTTGATTTGTGGATTCAATATGCGCAGAATCGGTATCCGCTGACAGATATGCATGTGATTGATGTTTGGAAGTTTAGAATCACGGTTGAATAAAATAAAAAGTGGAATGTTGTAAATTGATGAAAACTATTATATATTTCCATAGATTCATGCTGAAATTGAGCAAAAACAGCAAAGGATGAGCCTTAAAACTAAAGTAAAAAGCAATTTAAAACCTTACTTAGTCGCACTCACAGCGCACAAGATTATGTACTCTGAAGAAACATCAAAAGTTCCCGGAGCGAGGAGTGCAATGAAAATAAGTCTACCTCTCAGCTCATACCCAAGGCGAACGATCCGTAATATTGGCACAGGTTCTCAAATAGATACCCTAGTGGTACTGGAAGCGATATGTTATAGTCAATATTGAAGGCTTTATTGCACTGATTTTCTATCACAAACATTTGGAAACGAAAACGGAACGGATATTGTAGAACATACGGATTGTTCTTTACAATGGAGAATAGAAATTAATATTTTTGTTTGACATAAGAAAATGGTATAGATTGCATTGATGTCTATTTTAATTTACCTACTAATTAACTGATATTCCGCCCGCTTTCATTAAGTAGATAAATAAGTTTTGTGTAAAAACAAAATCATAACAAATTTTGACAACAACTACTTATTTTTTATATTTCTATGGTAACAACAATATTTCCGTAACAAAAACATGTTTCACACTAAATTAATCGTACAAAATCATAAAATCAAAAAAGAATTCGAGACTACCCTCCAATCTTTTATTGAAATAACACCCGCACACGTAATTGGTTCTCGCACACTCATTTGTTGTTCTATCATTAATTATTGGAAACTAATGTAATTAACAGGAACACAAGTAACTAATATCCCCCGACAGTGCCCGTAATACCCCTGTATCGGGTAATGTGGCCAATCTGGGTCACTGCCAATATGGGACGCGTATACTGAATACAATGAAACATTCAGCAGTGAATGATGAGCAATGCTTTTTTGTGTTCCAATTACCTTTTTTCTGCTTTATCAAGATTGTCTATTGGTACATTTCGTTCGTTAAGCTGATACTGTGCGGTATATTACATTTTTCAACAAAAGGTAGAAAGGTAACAGCTTATTTAGGCCCTATTGACTTTTGTTTTGCTGACAGATATTATTTGTTGTTGTCTTTTTACAACTCATTAATTGGTTACAAGCAACAAAAACCATAATTAAGACTATACAACAAAGCTTAGCGTTTACGCCCCGTGGACGACCTTAGACGATGCGACTTGCATTTCCTTCCTCCGTAACATTTCCTAAACAAACTGTTTTATTTTTTTTCCGCGCAGTCAAAGACATTCACATATTTACGAGCGATAGACGGGACAAGACGAAGAAAATCGTAATCCAATACTTGCTACTTATTAACAAATCGGTCTAGTGTCACACACCCGCTTGTCAGGTAGCATTCGTGTCTCAATATATAAAATGTTCAGCATCAAAATTTTGGATGAAAATATTCCCAATGTCCGCCCTAAAAATCTCTTTGCTCTTATTCGTTGTCACAACACGCGTGCCGCTTGGACGTTTAGTTCGTGGCCAAGCAGCAACTTTGTAAACAAGGCTTACCTCTTAGGACACGAATACACAATAAACTAACTTAATCGATATTCTAAGAGTTACCTCTCAAGAAATAATGGAGCCTTGATGACACTTAGCCAAACACTTCACAAAGTACGTCCAAAACTGTTTGGGAGACTTTCCAGTGTTAGCAAAGTTTGGATTATTCATTATATTTGATTCGAATAGTGGCTTCTTTCTAAAAATAAATGTATTACGTGATTTGGCCTGTTTTTTTTACTGATTTTATTCAAGTACATAGGTACTTTCTCTGGGTTACAGGTGATGGTAGGGGTCAATAAAACAATAACATGATCAGCATATTAATGTACACACAGCTAGCATAAAGATCTGCTCTCAGTGATAGGGAGTGGGCCATGATCTACCACGCGGGCGCAGTGCGGGCTGGGAGGTGTCCCATGTCTTTTTAATAAATAAAACAGTCATACATCTTAATTAACCTGCAAAGTAATATTTAATACCGATACAATATTTACAGCTGCTGCATCCGAGAACTTTCCACTGAATCGATCATTTAAACTTTTAATTTTACATTTGTTTAAATAAACAATAATGATATATGTGTGGCCACCTCAGCTCGTGGCTAAATAATAACAGCCGCTCTGATCTATTTTCAGGTTAAGCCGTGCTTGTCTAGGTTGGTCTGTGGATGGGTGACCACCCATTACATACCGAGTTTCCTCCGTGCCTTGGAAAGCATGTTAAGCCGTCGGTCCTGGCTGGCATTTGTAGATATTTACTTTGACAGTCGTTACAGGTAGTCAGTGGCTTGAAAGCCTGACAACCAGTCTTACCCAGGGGTATCGTATAACCCAGTACTGACTGGGTTGTGGAGGTCAGATAGGCAATCGCTCCATGTAAAATTTTTGTTTTCAACTGCAGCCGGTTAAACTGGAAGCCGACCCCAACACAGTTGGGAAAAGGCTAGGCAGATGATGAGTGACGGCTTTGTGGCTGTCTTGTTCTAAGCGACAAGATGGATTTTTTTGTTTGATAAATGACTATCGCGAAACCACTGAAGAGAAATACTGTGGCCGTCGGAGACATGACGCCACGTTGCAATCACCTTCAGAAGAGCATCTTCTGGATAACTTTTCCGCAATTATTAACAGATACTTGGTTCGATATAATTATAGCCGCGAAGTGTAACTAAACAGACATATTCTTTCTACCAAGTAAATATTTCATATAACTTAATGCGGCTTACGATAAGCAGGACCACATCAAAACCAAGTGCATAACGCCATTATCCTTTCTTCAAGAGTATTAGATGTTCGTAATCTGTTTGATATTCCGCTCACGCCGTAAGATATGGTCTGGTGCAATAACTGGGCAGTCTGCGAAGTGGACCAAGCCTTTATATATCTCCTACAATGAGTTTAAATGGGGTGAAATGTGGAAGAATATGGTAGTGAATGTATCTCAGACTGAAATTATTTTTAGTTGAGTTTTTGATGCATGGGTAGGTACTAGTAACGTAGATTTATTTTGTTTCTTTGTGGTTAATTTAAGAGAAGGATGTAATTTAAGAAGATGAGGAGCTCATGGCTAAATACGAGTAATAACTGCCGCTTGGATCAATCTTCAGGTTAAGCCGCGCTTGCCCAGGTTGATCTGTGGATGGGTGACCACCCATTACATGTCGAGTTTCCTCCGTGCCTCGGAAAGCATGTTAAGCCGTTTGTCCCGGCTGTCATTTGTCGATCTTTGACAGTCTTTACAGATAGTCAGTGGCCCGAAAGTCTGACAACCACTCATACCAAGGGGCATCGTATTACCCAGTACTAACTGGGTTGTGGAGGTCAGATAGGCAAAAAAATACTGGTATTCATCTGCATACGGTTAGACTGGAAGCCGACCCCAACATAGTTGGGAAAAGGCTAGGTAGATGATGTGGTTAATTTAATGAGCAATGTTTCTTTCAGAAAAATCCAAGATCACATTTGAACAAAACATGGTACTCCATTGTCATTAAGGCGGTGAATATCCTATTTGTGCAGGTACTTTGATGACGGGATCTACGGGATGTACGGGATCTAGGGTGTAGCTCGCATTGTGCTACGATTCTACATAACCACGCCTTTTTCGAAAGCTATATTAAGCTGTCATATCATTAGCATTAATAAGGGAATCAACCTAAAAAGTTTCTTTAGTTTTTTAATAAGGGGAGAGGGAGTGGGCGTCTACCACGTTGACCCGAAGCGGGTTAGTGCATGTCTTTGAATTTTCGGTTCTAGGTCATGTCGGTTTCAAGCGACGAGCTGTCCTTCGCCGCGTTGATAGAAACGGTGACAGTATTATGTCATCATCTGCCTAGCCTTTTCCCAAGCTATATTGGGGTCGGCTTCCAGTCTAACCGGATGCAGCTGAGCATCAGTATTTTACATGAAGCGACTGCCTATCTGACGTCCACAACCCGGTAACTGGGTAATACGATAACCCTGGGTAAGACTGGATGTCAGACTTTCGCTTCAGACTACTTGTAACGACTGTCAAAGATCTACAAATGACAGCCGGGACCAACGACTTAACGGGCTTTCCGAGGCACGGAGGAAACTCGGTATGTAGTGATGGTCACCCATCCATGGACCAACCTCGGCAAGCACGGCTTACCCTTAAAGACCCGTGCGGCTGTTATTATTTAGCCACGAGCTCCTCCGGTGACAATATTATGTACTCACAGTAAAATGCTTGCCTGGATCGAACCACGACCTTACTCAACGTGGACGGAATTCGCGGCCTTATGAATGAGACATCACTGCTCACAAAATTATTATGTAATTATATTCCATCTTTTTTTTTGTCTTTAACCACCACTTCATAAAAGTCCTTACAGATTTTCATTTACCATCCTTTCCAAACCACATTTATATCATCGTCCGATCCAATCAAATAACCCGTCGCCGGCTGGGCAGCACACTGCCATCCTTTTCATCTCGCTACCATTGTAGGATGCTGGAAACAAAAGCCCTTGCCAATAAGACCGGGGCTCACAATGTAAAGGAGCGGTCGTCATTTGTCTGAAGCTTCCGAATGGTATTTTTCGAATCAATTTTTCTCTATATTTTCCTCTTGTTTGTATTGTTTAAAAAGCTCAAAGTTAGTTCTATTACTTAAGCCTTTTTCGATCCATGTTGTAGTCTGAAATTTCAGTTGACTTGTCCCTATTACGTTGACAGGGTAATCGAATAACATGCTCAGTCATTCAGGCCAAAACCATTGTATGACGTCAATGCCGGAAGGCTTTCATTACTAGCTTTTTAATTTGGTTTCGTGGGTTTGTAGAGATTAGTTCCTCCTAGTGTACTCTCATTTTTTTCCATTAATGACATGATTAAAGAAAACATACATACATAGGCATACGTACCGAAAATACAATCCTGTCCACTAATAGTAAAATATTCACTATCCTATCCATATAAGCAGTAGTTTGAAAATCCCTATCACGGAGTAAATACAAAGAGGAGATGGCCTAAGCAACTGTGCACTGTGATTCTCAACTAGGCCCTGACGTTATCATGTGGGCGTGGCCTTAGTTAGTGTATTGTTGGCGTTCGTCCTGTGCACAACTTTGTGAACGTTCCCATTTTACAGCATTGTTCGCGCTAGACGAAAAAAAGAATGAAGTGTTGTGTTTTGTCTTGTAAAAATTACTCGGATAGACGTTCTGATGCTATGGATGGCATCACATTTCATTTGTAAGTAATTTTATGCGTAATTTATTAAAATAGTTCTAGAAAAATCTCCTAGCGTCGGCGTTTACAAACATAATTCTACCCGACACTAGATGGCGACACTTGGTGTCATGGAAACTAAAAATATTTAAGTATGTAGACCTCAGAACTAACATATTTTAATAACATTAATGCTGAAATTTGTTCAACATTCATTCCTAAAGACCCTTTAATGTTATTCTTGTAGTTTTCATATCATTTTGTAAACAGGCCGCCATCTATCGTCAACTATGACAAACATAAACAACAAAAAGACAGGGCCGTAATTAGAAATCAATTATTTTACTGAAATTAAAATTAAGTTAGTTAAATTTTAAATGATATAGGTTTTAGATTTCTATCCGAAGATAATCTAAGACAGCAATGGATTACAAACATACTGGCTTTGTAAACCATCTTGATAAGTCTTTTTAACAAAATAAGTCATTTAAATATACAACATTATTCTTGATTTACACTAAACCTGAAAAGGGGTCATTGTACTCATCTTTTTCTCGAAAAAAAAAAATCTGCTGTTCCCTACATTTATGTTCGCATAACTCGTCAAAATGTAGGGAACAGTTGATTTTTTTTTCGCGATTTCAAGGTTGGTCCCTTATAAAAAGTTGTTCAAAATGATGACTACAATGACCCCTTTTCGGGTTTAGTGTAAAAAAAAAATAATGTTGTATAAGAGAAAATCTAATAATCTTCATTCGTCATTCATCAGAAACCTTTTTTTGTCACAATAAAATCACAATTTAAATTAAAAAAATACGCATCAAGATGGTTCGCAAAATTAATTTAAAATAAAACGGTACTCCCCGGTACGAAAATTCTGAGTACGACCCTGTTGCACTTAGTGACATCTAGTGTGAGATAGTTACGTAACTACAAAACAAAATCGACAGAACGAGCGAATAGTTTTGCTATTGACCGGTAGATGGAAAATAGAGAAGTGGGCGGGATCTTCCTAGATCCCGCCCACTTCTTTCCCCCTCACCCCGCAAAGTGTCACGCGTTGTTTCCTAAGGAAATCTAAATAGACCATCTCCTCTTTGTATTTACTCCGTGATCCCTATTTATTTTCAATGACAATAATTATCATAGTTGATTGACTTTGTTTCGATACTACGGGACTGTCATAATAAACCAGTGGTCGCCTTCAATACAATATATTTAGAGAAGGGAAGTAGTTTATTTGTGTTATGTCAACGGAATCAATATCTGTGGTGGATCGTTAAAAAAAATAAAAAAAAATCAAAGCATTTATTTCAAGTAGGCCAATTACAGGCACTTTTGAATTGTCGAAACAAAGACGGCAATAAAAAATGAAGCTACAGTCCCAGTCACAAGACATAATAACTGTGAAAGTACTGTAGTTGCCCATTCCAAAGCGTAGATCTCTATGGAGAAGAATGGGCAAGAAACTCCATGGACACTCTTTTAAATCATAATGTTTTTACAAAAAATCTTGGATACATCATTCTTGTAGAGATGGTACATTATGTGAGAACGATGTAGCAAGACGTGCACGTTAAAAGTGTCCACAGTACAAAAAAAAAGGCAATTAAAAAAAACAAAATAATTAGTTCAAATAAACCGTGGCAACCAAGAGATGACCAGTCACAACTGACAGCGCCCGTTCACGAACATGACGCATGGATCAGCCATCATTCAACTCAACCATTTTGAAGGGAACTAAATGACCCGACACACACGCCACCATCAGCGAGACATTTGAGTGAGCATGACATACTCTTAACCGCCAGGGCACATTCAAGTCGAGAAAAAGTAAAAAAAAAGTAGGTTTCCTGTGACTGATAGATTTCTAGTACATAGTACTCACACAATATAGGCTATGCTGCTATATAATACTAAAAAGATTGAATTTATACAATGCAAAGACAGTTGAACAATCTTCAGCAGCCCCAACAATACTATTTAATGCTATCAATTTATGCGCCCCTGTCCTTGTGGAGCAGGACCAGCATTGAGCCAAGCATTATTATCAGCGATATAATCGCCCAACTTGTAATAAGCTTGCTTACACAGTGTGCGTTTAATGCATGTTTTAAATTTCGTCTCATTAAGTTCAAGAATACTTTGTGGTATTTTATTATAGCATCTCAAACAGTACCCCATGAAAGATGAGTCTACTTTAGCGAGTCTAAAGCCTGGCTGAACTAATTGGTCCCTATTTCTAGTATTGTAATTGTGTCTGTCACCTCTTTTTTTAAAAAGATGCAGATTTTTTCTAACGTACATTATGTTTTCATAAATGTATTGGCTATGTACCGTCATAATGTTAATGTCTTTAAACAGTTCCCTTAGAGAATCGCGCCTACGGAGGCCGTATATGGCTCTGATGGCTCTTTTTTGCAGAATAAAAATAGACTCGATGTCTGCAGCCCGTCCCCATAACAAAATGCCGTAAGACATTATACTATGGAAGTAACTAAAATAGACCAGTCTTGCGGTATCTACATCAGTGAATTGACGAATTTTTCTAACAGCATATGCTGCCGAACTCAGTCGCCCCGCAAGGGATGTTAAATGAGAACCCCATTGTAGCCTCGAATCCAGCGTAATCCCCAGGAAAACCGTTTTATCGACGAAATCTAGTTTCTCTTTATTCAATACTATCTCACAATCATTACTTTCAACATTCGGTAAAGCAAATCTTATGCATTTAGTCTTTTTTTTCATTTAATACTAAATTGTTTGTTGTGAACCAATTATGGACCTGAAGTAGGGCATCATTCACGTCATCTAGATTTTGGGCCCGTCTACTTATCTTAAAAATTAGGGAAGTGTCATCAGCAAATAACACCATATTCTTAGGTTGGTTTTTCAATAAATAGGGTAGATCATTTATATATACTAGAAAGAGGAAAGGACCCAATATTGAGCCTTGCGGAACCCCCATCTTTACTTTTAAACCCTGTGAATTAACTCCATTTATTTGAACTTGCTGTTGCCTGTCACTCAAATAAGATTTTACCAAACCAAGTGCAAGTTTACCTAGTCCGTAATGCTCTAGTTTCAAAAGTAATGTTTCGTGATTAACGCAATCAAATGCTTTGGAGAGGTCACAAAAAATTCCAATTGCGTCTTGGGACTCTTCCCACGCAGCAAAAATGTGCTATAATAAGGTTACACCGGCGTCAGTCGTACAACGTCCCTTGGTGAAACCATACTGTTGATCGTGTAAAATTTTGTTTGTGTTAAAATGATTGAGCCTTTGATTAAGCATTACCTTTTCAAACACCTTGCTAAAAACTGGCAACACGGATACAGGTCTATAATTATTAGTATCTTTACTGTCCCCGGATTTGAAAAGTGGTATGACTTTACTGTATTTCATTAAATCAGGGAAAACTCCTTGGTCCACACATAAATTAAAAATTAAAGCTAAGTATGGTGCTATAGTCTCAACTATGGATGTACAGACTTTGATAGACATTCCCCATAGATCTTCGGTCAGTTTGATTTTAATTTGCCGGAAAGCTTTAATAACTGTCATAGGGTTTATGTGTTTAAATTTAAATTCAGCCGGGCAGCCAGACACGTTCGCCTTTAATAAAGCCATTGAGACTTCAGGTGAGGAATTTAGAGCCTCCGTAGTTTTGAACGGTATATCGGTAAAGAAATTTACAAATTCTTGAGCTACATCCTGATTTGAGGTTTTAGGACCACATGTTGTATCTAATGTATAGCTTGAGTTACGTATTTTTTTTCTGTTAGTCTCATTATTTATGACTTTCCAAACGGTCTTTATTTTATTTTCTGCTGTTTTGATCTTGTTGCTAATGTGTAAGGCTTTAGCAACCTTACATGTATTTCTAAAAATCTTTGAATAATTAGCAACATACTTGGTAAAAGTTTCAGTGTTTATGTAAGGCTTAAGGCCATACAGCTCAAATAGTTTTTCTCTACTTTTTCTTATACCTCTAGTTGCCCAATCACTAAATATAAATTTAGGGCAGATGGTTTTTATCTTCTTTTCAAAATTTTTATTGAACTCAGTGTAAACTATTGAAAAGTTATTCCGCTCTACCGAGTGACAGTAATGTTCTGTTGACACTGGCCGGCTAGCTCGTACCACAAAGTAGACAGGTAAAGAAGGCCGACTACATACAACTTGCGACAAGAGGCGTCTGCACACATATGTATACGTGTACTCTTTGACTACGAGCTACATACACTCCCAAGCGATACGGTCTTACGAAATCGTCCGTGGTGTGAACAAATCCCAGTTACCTTATCCCGCCTTGCGGAGTGAGGCGTGAGGGTGGAGCCTCATCTTCGGAATCGCAGAAGCAGGGCGGGAATGCTATCGCACGCGGCAGCATCGTCGATGCGTTCGGCAACCCGCATTTTTTCGCTCTAGCAAATGACGGTTCTGAGCTACAGAAAAGGATAGGAGCACGGAAAAGTGCGATTCCGTATTGCCAGAGTTAGGCGCAACGCTTAATCGCACGTTGAACATGATGATGACGAGCAAATTGGAGGTATTCGAATGAAATGTGCTGACTTAGCGGGTGCGCCTGGCGACCGCGGTCTAACAATTTGACGTCGCCAGTAACGAACGAGTCGTGTCCATGGCATGTATCGCCTAAGCCCATAGTACGGCGATCTCAAACGAATGCCTGTCGCGAGTGAGCTCTTGCGCTATACGTTAAGCTTGACTATGTGTGCATGTGTATTCAATCGTATGGAACAGACCTTCTTTACCTTGCTTTTTTGTGTCTGTACATTGTCTTCATTTTCTGTACACTGGCCGCTAATTATAAAGGTGTGTCTGGATCTGGAGAATGCGCCGCTCGGGAGCCACTTGCGACCTGCGCGTGCCTTTAGAGGCGCACCAAACGTAGGCAGTAACTGCACGAGAGCAGCCGCCCGGCGCAGATCTAGATACACCTTAAGGTGTGGGTACTGAACAATCTTGGACAAAATATGAATAGATAATATTCTTGAATTATGTTAGGTGACGGAAACGAATTCAATTTGTAAGTGCTTATAAGTGTTTTTAGGAAGCGAGTAGACAGTGTCACGGTTGCTTTAAAGCTTTTTGCTTTACATCGAAGTAATAATAACCTTCACGTTGCTGTTACTTTGACTACACACATACTTATCTCTGTTACTGACACAGTTTTAAGGTTCTATTTACCAACACAGATTGTATTTTATTATATGTATGTTAGTCTGCAAGATATGTATTTATGGGCCAAAGTTGCCTGACAATAAATAAATAAATTACCAAAGCAACAAATTAAGCTCTGAAAACTTGAAAGGCACATTTTTCCTGTTAAATATCAAGCTCATCTCAACACTTTACCATTCCACAGTTTCCCTTTGAACAAATTATTATAATTACATTTTGGTAGAACCGCGAACATGACACACTCGTTACAATGTTTCCTCCGATATCAGCCATTGTGGCGAATCCGTTTTCAGCAAACACGTTTAGACTAATTAGATGATTACACTAATTACTGCGGTGGACAGATTCTGTCTAATAATAAACAGAGGAATATTTCCAAATTGTTAACGGGTGAATAGGCGGAAAATTTGAGAGGTTTCACGCATGAATAAGGGCGTTTACAGGCTTGGCATGTGGCGTTTTAAAAAGGTATCTTAAGCCTTAATCACTTGATTATTTAGACTTGAAGGCCTGCTTCGATGCTCAAGTTGTCACAAGCGCGACTGCTGAGCATGAGGTCCTGGGTTCGACCCTGGTCGGGCATAGTGTTATTGGGTTTTTCCATCAGGAATCTCTCAGTAGCAGCCACGGAGTCTGCAATTGTGCCCAGTTGATAGCAATAGGCGCGCCCCCTATTACATGAAACTTAAATAAACATGACTGGCGAATTGTGGGTGTACTATAATCTCTTCCAAAGGGTTTCGTATTTCTACAAAGATTTTTAACGCAATTGATAAGCTTTCCGTAAGGGTGAGTCAGTCTCACACAGTTTTTATTTTATTTCATCATCATTCTAACTCTAATAGAAAGTCGCACTGTCAAGAGCCTAATTTTTTAAGGGTCTGCTGTCTTATTCTTGTCTCTATTATCTCTTTCATTTCATTGATTAAACCATCTTCTTCTACACATATAATAAATCTGTAGACGTGGCCTTTCTGTACATTGAAAATATTTAGAAAAAAAATAGTAGGGGTGTTAATGTAATAGTATCACGTGAAAATTACAAAACCAATGTGGTTAGTTTCAATGCACAAGTATTGTACGTAACTTAGAGAAGGTATTAGTTTTTGCTTCATTGCAATCCGAGCTCTCTATCAAGAGATATTTGAATTTATTGTGTTAAAGAAGAACTTATCGCATTTACGTAAGATACATGCAACGACATCTATTGAATCAAACTGGTACTAATGAATAAAGTGCTCACAAGATAACTTTAAATCGACTTATCGGGTTTTCCAAAAAATTATGATAGCAAAAGGTACTTTAGATGGCGCTGCTTTGAAAATCTTCATAACCTATATTGTTTGTTCGATCGCTTTCAGTTTAACTCCGTGCTCGATAGATGGCGTTGTTCATTTGACGCCAATTTTATGAATAGCCGTGTTAAGATTTTCCGTGAAAGAACGACCCTCGCCGGGTAAACTGAATCGATGTTGGTTATTAGGTGTCTTTTGTTTCGTGTTGTAAAAGTATTCGGTTTCATATTTGGTATAAAATTGTTGGAATATAATATATTGGTCTAAAAAAGTTAATTTGTTGTTGTAAAAGTATTTGGTTTCATATCTATACTATAATATTATTAATATTTATTATTAAAAGTTCGTTTGTTTGTTTGGTTGCACACGCTAATCTCAGGAAGTACTGGTTCGAATTGAAACATTATTTTAGTATTGGATAGCCCATTTATCGAGGAAGGCTATATAACATCACGCTGCGACCAATATTTAATAACGCAGACGAAGTTGCGCGGGTCAGCTAGTAGATAATAAATATTCATTATGCTTTTGAGTACCTACTACATTTTATACACACTGAAGAATTATGAAATTCCGCGATCCCGTTAAAATTGGCATTTAAAAAAGCCGCTTCCATACTTTTCTACCCTTTGCCGGGAAACGTACTTTAGTTAAATATGCATCCGTATATCCGATGCCTAATCATTACACACTATAACTAGATGGTAGTTATTTTTAGAAGTTAGAATAAAACACAACAGAATAAACTTACTTACCACACAAACCCACGGTTTTTATCTCGTAATCCTCACAAATAAACTAAGATAGTATAAAGTTTATTACTAAGAATAAATCCAGAGATAATTACACAAAGAGTTGCAGTTAGGGAAAAAGTAGGTGCAATTAGGGTTTGCATGCACGGAGCGAAGCGCGATATGTCGCGAACGTCACCACTAAAATCTTCGTGTCGCACTCTTAATAGAGCGATATTCTCAGATAGGACAATCTAAGATTATGTCAATTGTAAATTTAGTAGTGGTTAATAGTAGTTGTGATCTCAGTAGGAAGCGAATTTCACGCAAACAAGTGGGTTACCATGATCTGTTAATGCAGGATTTTTTAGGACTATTTCGAAAGTGGGGTCTAGCTCCATCTCTTACCCACTCTCGGAATAGTACTAAATCATTCCTGCACTAACAGATCATGGTAACCCCCCTGAACGCAATCAGCACGTTTAAACCACGTTATTGAACTGTCAGTGACATCATTGCTTTGGCATATTGACAGCGTTAGCTCTTGAACGCAGAATAAATGTGCTGATCGCGTTCAGTTTAATTGGTTAATTTCGCTCTTAACCAATGCCAAAGCAAATGCGCTGCAGTATTTTATTACGAGAATAAAGGGAGGATACTATATTTAAAAAAAAAAACCTCTATTAATGTATTTTAATCTCAAGCTGTAATCGGCATTATTACAGGTAATGTAAGAACGTGAATACATAGAAGTTTCAAACCAATTATCTATAAAACAAGACGAAGCATGTTTTTCAATAACGTCTTCGCGATGAACGTTAATTGGCGCGTTTGAGACATTTAGACGCGTCTCCTTTGTTGCGCATCTCGTCTAGTCACCCGTCACGTCTTGTCGCGCGATGCGCTATAATATGTCTCCTGCCTAATTGAGAGCAATTAAACCGTGACGCTGTTCACGACTTCGGACGATGCGACTTGCGTCTAGCGCTAAGTTCGTGTGTCGCTTGTTTCTGTCGCGTTGACTTGGACTTTAAGCAATTTCTTTCACTTGTATTTTACGCAGTCGCAAGACGCGTGTAGCTCGTGGCTGCGAAGTTATATACTTTAACACATTCGCGCGTCCCGTCTTGTCGCGCGATGCGCTATGTGGCTCACGTCTAATTGCTCAAACAAATTACACTGTGAATTTATGCAGCATGTATAGATAGGTAAACATAGGTTACGAACTGCATACATTTATCATGTTTGAAACCGTCGTGTGTGTTGCAATAAACCGACAAATTAATTACTAATATTTTTTTTTGGGGCCAACAGTAATTAAAATTGACAGCATTTAGTATTTCATAGATTCAAATTGAAGTGGTTTGCGATAGGTTTATTTTAATTTCTGTTTCTTGTAAATTGTTTGATTTGTGCTAAAATTTAAAAAAAAAAAAACTGAATGTGTCTTATTTTTCTGTACAGGGACATTTTCCCCAATTATACAAGGTGTAGTTTTGCAACCTCTTCAAAATTCAGGAGGTTGTCATAGAAGACGTAAATAATCAATATAAATTACGGTACCTGGTCAATAATAATAAACGCTGCTTTTTTTAGTTGTTTTAATTTGACACTATTTCAGAATGAAGCCCTTTTCAAAAGAATCACCCGTTTATCGAATAAACGTCTGCGTTTGTTTGTGTGTGTGAAAGCGCGGTTATAGGGCTAGTATTAGACGGGCTGCGTTTTAATACGGGTGATGTACACTTATCGATTTCCGATATTAAGAAAAAAATATTAAAAATTACCTACCCATTTTATTATTGATTCGGGTCGAGAATCATTAGCATAGTTACCTCCTTGAATTTGAAGAGGATGCAAAGCAATACCTTGTATGTAATTTTCGTACTTTTTACCTTATTAGCTGTCAAACACTTGCTAAAACTAGGCCAATTCGACTAGAAACGGCAGGAAGCAAACGTTTTTCAACGAAATCCTATTTATTAAAAATAGCTTGTAAAACATAGTACATAGTACGCACATACACCAACGCAAACAAACATCAGCTTTATTTTTTTAAACTTTCACAAAAACAAAAACGGCGAATAGACATCTAACTAGGGTTGCGACATCCATAAATAATGGTGCGGCGGATACCGGCTCTAATTGCAGCGTATCCGTATCCGCAACGTTATCCGCGATTGATTTGTCGTCCAAACCTGTCTCTGCCCGCATCCGGCATTGTTCGGGATTTCATATCAAATGTCCGATGCTATAAATAATTTCCCGCAACCCCATCCAGAATTGTCGGTCGCATTTTTGCGCATAAAAATATTCGGGGAATGACTGACTGGTATTTCATAAAAGGGTAGAGGTAATAACGTATCTAATGACCATCGGTCAGACATTACAACATTTATTTGTTAAAAGTCGGTAGGCCGAAGTTACACCCACGTAGGGCTAGAGCCAACGTTTGACGACCAAACTTTGGTTGGGTTACTGGCACTGGTACTTTTTAGAAAAATATTGGTACAAAACAATGTGTCAATTACCATCGCTGGCGTCTCTCTTATTATAAAGAAAAATGTTCAGTTTCAGACAGTTTGTCATTTCAAATTGTTGTTTTCAGAAAGGTTCGCCTTTTCTGAACCCTTTTGTGTCAAGAGAATGAGTGCTTTAATTTATTTAAAAGCAAGAATGAAATACATTCCCTTAAATATGTATAAGAATGAAAACCGATCGTCCTGCTACCTCGCGCCGCGCGCCGTGTCCCTAATGTATTCGACCGCATTCTGCATCGCCCCGGTTCAGGGCCGGTCAGGCGCCGAATATCCAAGGCTTTTAAATTATGACGTAAGCCGAAGGCCGAATATTTACCGCCTGAAGTTTTGCATAAGTATTCCTGCCGCATTGTTGATTATGCGGTGTTATAAATGTCGGCGTAAAGCGACATAACTCTGCTGTCATTATGGAATCATTTGCGATCTGAATCTTTTCAGAATGACAAGCGAAATCTCTCTACGACAAAATATCACCGGGGATCCATTTTCATTTGTTGTCCATGCGTCATTCGACATTTACTATTTGATAAAAAACCAAACCATGTCGAAATGTAAACTGTTATTCCGGCTTTCGAATATCTTAAATATTCGTCGCTATCGAGTTGAACTACATCCCTATTCCTAGGCATAATTTATGTGTATTTGTAACCGCATAGATTCAATACATTACTTCTACATTAATAATCGTTGGATATAATCGCCATACCTTCAAGGTTATCCACGATAGGGCTGGGCAGACGGTAGCGATTCATAAATCAAAGAGGCCCCATTTATCAAATTGTTACCAACCTTAGTATTTTTTTGCGGACATTTATTTTATTATTTTGATGGCTTTTAAGGCTTGTGCAGACTACGGGGTGGGCATTATGGGGTAATATTCATCATAACATTATATTCCCCGAACTGGTGTACCTATAGACGTCCACTTTTCAACCGTATTACTTAGGACATAAGGATGAAAAGTGTCAGGTCGTCAGTGAGCTCGGTAGTACACCCACATTTCGGCAGTTATCTATGTAATAAGAGGCGAGCCTATTGCCATCAAATCCGAGAACCTTCCAGCCTGCTACTATGAAACCCATGATGGAAAATCCAAAATAAATACAAAAATCAAACAGTAGTATTTCAAATACCAATTTGGACAGTGGCTGTTCTTCACATAGGTACTTGTGGGAGTCACATTTGACAGACAGTTTTTTTTTACTTGTGGAAATGCTTGACTATGATAATTCTCCGTTAAACCACACATATTATTGTTTTCTCTTGATTCAGCAGTTGTTGTAGTATTTCAAATACCAATTTGGACAGTGGCTGTTCTTCACATAGGTACTTGTGGGAGTCACATTTGACAGACAGTTTTTTTTTTACTTGTGGAAATGCTTGACTATGATAATTCTCCGTTAAACCACACATATTATTGTTTTCTCTTGATTCAGCAGTTGTTGTTGGTATTCAGAATAAAATAAATATACTCTTCAGTTGACGGGTCTTTTAATCAGAAGCTTGAGAACGAAACATGCGTGAAACTAAGAAATGGTTAGGCATAGCTTATATAGATATTATTATAGCTTCTCAAATATACAGGTTGAATTTTTGAGATGTGGCAGTAGCTAAGGTCGTGGGACACTGTCCTTAATTTTAAAATTTGATGATGTCACTTGAGGCCTGAGTGCTATAAGCCAGAGGAGTATTCTATTCTTGTCTGAAACTGCATCATTAACGTAGATTGGCATCATTAAATTTAAACGTGAGAATTAATGTATCCCTTACTGAAAAACTAAATGCAGATAGCAATTACTCAAAAAAATATGGCCAGTTTCTTATGAATGTATTGCTGTAGCTACAACGGTTGAGGAACCTGCCCTTACGGAGCTGTCTCAGCAATCCACCCTGTATGTTGATGAGTACGAACACGTGTCGGTCTCGTGATAAGCCGTTTTATTTTATTTTACCTTGTGTGCGCTATAAATAGAGCGTGGAAAGCTAAATTCCTTGTAAAGGTTTTTGAAGAATTTTGGCGCAGTCTATTTTTTCCTTGTCTGTTAGGTTTTCCTTTGAACCGAATTTGATCTCATGTGGCAGATCTATGATGTTCTAGAGCGATATAATAAGGACTTGTTTTAGAAATATCTTTGAAATGTGTAAACAATACAATTGGAGCTTTAGTATAATCAACTTATAAAGTTCCCACTGCCCCACGATAGGAATTCATCAGGTATCGTGGGTGGCTTTACAAACATTTAAACTCGCTTTCACAAACAGCCAGACCCAGAACAACTACCATACAAATATTTGTTCCGTGCGGGAATCGAACCCTCGACACGCAGCGCAGCAGCCAATCGCTCTGCCACTGCGCTAACTGTGCCGTCATTTGAAATTGAATGCTAAGAGTTGAATGCTAGGTAAGCATTCCATTGTTTGACCATTTTGACAAAGTGCTTAGTACCTAAATGGCTTTCTGTCCATATTCGCCCAGTTACTCTAACTTTAACCGCCAACTAGCCAAAATACAATAAGCCGAAGAAAGGCCTCGCAAACAACATAAATCATTAGACGAAACTAACTTAACTCTAAAATGTTCCAGTTTCAATTACTAAGCGTTACGCGTGTAAAGTTTGTAGGAGTTGCACGCCGCGAACCAATTAGAGGGAAGGAAATTAATTCCGCGACGAGAAGCGTCGACGCGTCTTGTTGACGAGAGAGACGGAGCCGAATGAACGCAAGGGCGGGGTGAAATGAGAACTTTTTGAATTTGGAAACTTTGGGTGCAGATCACGTTTAGTTTTTTTAGTGTGCGGCGGGTAAGTTACTGTCAGTCATATTGCTTTTGGTGTCACACACATTTCTGCATGTTTGGCTCTTAATTGCCTGTGTCAGGAAGGCGTAAATATTTGTGAAATTGTATCGAAATTCAAGATGGCGGCGAATTTTCTGATTACGGCCACGCGCCAATTGATCTATGTAAAGTTACAACTATGCGACAGGAGGATAGAAATAATTAAACAGATGATGACGAATGTCCCCAAAATAAATACATGGAATTCGAAGGTTTGCCCACTAACCTAGTTAGGTCATACCAGTTCTTCACAATCTCTAACTGCCCCATGGGAACCAATAATCTTTCCTCACTTACATGTAACAGTGCCAGCATTTTTCTCTAATTCCCAAGAGATCTATTCGTACCTGTCTGTGTCGGCAAACTTCCTTACTTACTAAAACCTTTCTAAATCGTATTGTGTCATTTTCTGGCGAAATGTAACCAAGGCATCTAAAACCAAACACAATTAAAATATACTTACGACGGACGGGACAAAGCAAACAATAACTTAATCTACTTGTAATAACTGGTTGTTCAGTAAAACTATACTTAACGTGATAAACTTACTGATGGATCAGAGTTTTTCAACGACATTTCTTCTAACGGCGGCACTTTCTAATAGTATCTTAAATACCTCTGTATGAAACGAACCTACTGATTGTCGCAGTCGTAATTACAGCTATCTTCGATCGTTTTGTCGTGACAAGTTCGGGTGGGAAGTAATTTGCATGTACGAGACGCACTCCCTAACGAATTTGTATAACACGCCGAATTTGGCACTTCCCAGTGACAAATAAAGGAAGCGTTAAAGGAGGGATAACAGAAGGTCCTCCCCAAACACTAAGGGGCGAGTGTCACCGAGGAATAGTGAAACTGAAGGTGATTAGGACATGTAAACTGTTTGCAATAGATGTCAGTGTCATACTTGCTTCGCGAACTTCGTCCGCGTGAAATTATTATAAAAAATATTACTTACCTATTTGAATCGGATTTTGTTAACAATTTCAAGGGTTTTAATTTTTTACTCATAACCCTAATCCTAACTAGCCTAAATTACTCCTTATCACATCAGGTATCTGCCAGTAAAAGTCCCATCAAAACCGTTCCAGCCGTTTCGGAGATTAGCCAGAACAAACAGACAAAAATAAATGTTTTTTATGATAATTACCGTACTTTCATGTGCATTCAGTAAAAAGCTGTTATTTAGAAATTACAAACAGACACTTTATTTTTGTTTGTATACCTACATAATGACAATAATATATATCACGCGACCGAAAACATATAGATTTTTCGGTCGCTTGACATCTACAAAAGAAATAGAAGTGATATCATATACAGTTACTTATATGGTAATGACTTTTGCACTGTGGCAGCAGTAATTCGACAAATATGAAAGGGTTACACTGGTCCTTCTGTCTTTATTATCTACAATAGCATCGTAAGAAAAACGTGTGTAGGTAAGAACGTGCCTGATATATGAGCAGGGTAATTTTACAAGCTTATTTGTGTGTCAAGCTGACAAAACGTTGGCGCGAAACCTGACGGGGGATGATTTCTTACGTGTTTCTGTTTGTCTTATCAAGTTCAGACGCAGTTGCGTAAATAACAGCAAGTGGTGGAACTTCAAGTAGGTAGCTTAGGTTGGAAAATAAACTGGAACTACTTCCAGCTTACTTTTCCCCAAAGATATATTGCAGTTTTAAGAGAGTAGATTTCGGAGTTACGGGCACGTTATAACATTTGAGCTTTGACCAAAATGTGTTTGTGATTTTCTTTTTTTTTACACCTGACTAATTGCGTCGTTTGTCTAGTGGTCGCAAGCGCGACTGCTGAGCACGAAGCCTATGGTTTGATTCCCAGGTTGAGCTAAGTGTTATTGAGTTTGTTTATCAGGATTTTCTGAGGCAGTCGCTCGGAGTCGGGATTTGTCCCTGTTTGTGCCCGGATGATGGCAATAGGCGTGATGCTATGATACGTGAAACCTAGCAAAATCAACTGCTTCCATACGCTTGAAACCGCTAAATCTAATTTCGTGCCGTTATTCGTCATTACACTCAAGAAATCCTCACAACCGCCACTTTGATTAACCGTCCATTCATTACGAGCCATCGAATTAGATGACCTCATATGTAACTAATTGTCGTCCTGTGTCCGGTGACTAAAGCTGGACTAATTAGTTCTGGAGCCTAGATTAATCAGTGTTAGTCCCTGAAGACTGCGGGTAACCGTACGGACAGAGTCTTTGTGGTGAATGTTGCCTGTAATGTTTCATTTGAAAGGGAGAAATGATGTGAACAAGGTTAAGCTATAGTACTTGAAGCGAGAAGAGACCCGACTCCCGTCATCCCACAGCCTCCAGGCGAGCACACTAAGCAGTTTAGTTATCCCCTAGCAATCTTCGAAGCAGTTCATCCCGCTGTCTCTGGGAAAAAAGGTGTCACGGATCGACCCGTGTCCTGGGATTTCAGTCGTTCACCACGTCGTTCAAGCAACCAGGGAGTGTTCTAAAATTTTTCCCGGCTAAGTTTTCGGTACTAAACAAAGATCTGGAACTGGTAATTTTGTGGACGCCAAGACTACGGAAACGGTTGGCTTGCAACCACACTCGGTCGGCCATTAAACTTTTTCGTTCATGAATAAAAGCATAGACCTGAAGGCTTTCAATAATAGATATTTTAGGGTTTTGGGTATTTCAGTTAGAAACACAATTTCATATTATTCCTCATATTTATCCAAGGACGTCAATGCCCGCTCGCTTCCACCACAACAATGACAACAACTTCTAAACTTGACAACACAAACCTAACAAACGTCATCGCTGTCATCCTACCCTCAAAACTTAATAGTTCTGTGTTGTTTTCATACGAGTTTTAACAACAACTGTAAGGTGTACCCTCGTGTCGTTCTGTTGTTCGTTTAACCACGCTTGATATACGAAAACCAACCTTATTGCTTCGTGACAAAGACGAGTTCATTGTCAAATTGTTACCATAGAACCACACTTAGCTACGAAAACCAACCTTATTGCTACGACACAAAAGCGCTATCAATGTCAAATGGTAACCAAAGGGGTAGAGTTCTTCCGACTGTGGTAAACCAGGGCGCGGATAACTTTGGTTGTGGGCTCTGTGGTTACACGGTGGTCGGAAGTTTGAAAAGTGTTGCTTTTGGAGAGAATTTTTAAAAAGGAGGAGGTTCTTCACCTAGGTGTTTTTTTTTGGGCCCGCAAGGGCCGATGCCTGCCGGGTGCTGCGGGTTGTTCGAAAGAGATACCGCGGCCCCGGAACACAAAGGGCGATGAAGGAACATGGGTGGGTTTTAGTCAGTAAAAGTCTGACACTCCCTCCCGCTCAGCCCAGAGCGGGAGAAGTCATTTGATGATTTCCCATCCGAAAAAAAAAGGGTTTTTTTTTTCAACTTGTAAGGGGGCTATGTTTGTGAATTATGATAGATAATGAGTGACCAGGTTGTGTTATAAGAAGAGTGGTATTGTTGTAAAAATAATCGTGATCGATGTAACTTTGTTTGGTCGACAGCAGGAAATTGGTGCTCATGTTCTTGACATAAGCCCTTAAAAGCCTTTAGCGACAAGCGGAAGTGGGAAAACTTTGTAGGCACACAAGACACTTTAAACTCGAGTACTTATGTTCAAAGTAAAGTATTTGTTCGAAAATAATGTAGGAAATAGGATTACTGAACATTATATATAAACGTGTGTAATTACAAATAGCTTTCCGCATTTCTAAACCAGGTACTTAACAGTTAACTTGTAGTGTAACTTACCAATTGAAATCACCATTAATTAGAAGTCACTTCTAAAACATGTCCTTACCCTGCCTACATTCTGTAGCGCAAAGGAATACAAAACTAGACAGACTAGCATAGATTCAGCGTCTGCAAGCCAAACGACAGGAATGAGTAATGGCAGCTCGTCCAGACGGCCTGTGACCTAACTGTGACAGTTATGAGTCTAATATGACTTACGAGCCCAAACGGATTCCTCGTAAAAGTTTACGAGTTCCACGAAATATAGATTTATGTATATCAAACAGAAAATAATGCGAAATCTTACCCTTTCAGCATAAAACTTTATCTGGGAGAAAACAATTTTGTTTCGAGTAACTTGTTTATATTTGTGTTGCTTATGATTTCTGCTTAATGTTGGTAAATTATGTGTTGGTTTCCCTGTTTATTTCTGTAATATAGTTTAATAGTAAAACAGCTCACAATGTAATGATTCAGTTATTTAGTTATTATGTTATTATTGCAAGCTCCTATCTATTGAACTCACAAGCTATCGTTTGTGACCACGGTTTAACTGTTGAGCATCCAGACTTCGCCCATTATTGGACAAAAACTTTTCTTTATTTGGACCAGTTATGTCAACGTTCGTCCAGCCACGGCCAACGTTCGCCCAGTCTTTGCCAAAGTTGGCCCATCTCCACGATCATTGAGTCATACTTACTATACATTTTTAATTAACGTCATTCTTAATTTAATAATAAATTCCGGGACAAGCACTCACTTATTCAGTGAATCCCAGGAGACTATTTAAAAATGGAATTCAGTTCGCTCATTGGATATTACATTTTATTAATTTTGGCCGGTCGGCGGAGAAAATTGACGGATTTCGTACGCGCCAATGGAGCGAAGGCATTGCTCTGTAGGGTTGTCAGGAATGCGAGGCTGTATTTTTATATAAGGAAGGGGTAAGATAATGCATTACTTCATATAAACATTACGGATGTTATGGTGAAGAATATCTAGGGGAAACCGGCATGTCCTGAACAAAGAGGACGAAGACATTATGACATCTACTAAGCCACACTGGGCTCGCGTTGTAGATTACTGCCCACTCCTCTCAATGAGATTGAGAGGAGGCTTGTGTCCCAGCGGTGGAAACGCTATAGACTGATGGTACTGATTTAGACATTGAAATAGTTCCCATGATCGTTGGATTTGTTCTTCCCACTTAGGTTGCAAGGTTGTTTTTTCGTCTGTGTTCAGTTGTATTTTATCAATTGAAGTTTAATGCACGCCTTTTAATAATGTCTGTATGCGCAAACGCTATAAATATTTCTATTAAATGCAAAACAATTGCGTCATTGGACGTAAAGTTTCAATCTGCCTTGCAAATACATTGTTATAACTTGCAGCCACTGATGTCATGATTTTATTAGTCTGACAACCCTAGCTAGTGTTGTGCATCGAGTATCTGCTACATCGCATAGTGCAGCCCAACTCGATCATCATAATGGGTTTCCGAAATACGCAGAGAACGGCTGGTTTGGTTAATCGAGGGATTTCATATATATTATGTAACGTATTGTTGTTTCAATATTTGAGTTATTTGGGATTTGTGTATGTGTTGTCAGTAATATGTTATTAGTGCGTTTAATTTGTAAGAATAAAAACATTTTCTAATCGAGTAGCTCTAGAGACAAATATGAAATACATTGCCATTATGAAGGTTTGCATTTATTGATTGCATAGTATTTAAGGAGCAGTGTGCAGTGGTAACAGGCTGGAATGACGAATTGTAAGTCGCGGGTTACAACATCCCTACTGCCTTCAATGCGGCGAAGGAAAACATCGTGAGGAAACTGGCAAGTCCTAGATCAAAAAATTTGAATAAATTAAAATTTGACATCCACCAACCAACACTGGGCCCACTTTGTGGATTATAGCCACTCTTTCAGAGTGGAATCCTTTGACCCAGCATTGGGAACATTACAGGCTGTTCAAGCTAAGCTTCGAAATGAAACGAATATTATATTCAGTTCGTTTGCCATCACTACTCTTCCTGAATAAAACATGCAATCGTTACTCTCTGCGCACATAAACCCAACATTCTCCATCATTCAATGGGGCTATATCGAAGGGTCCATCCCATGGGTAGGATCCCTTGCTCAGAGCAATAATGGGCGATCGTATGAATGCCTGAAATAGCGTCAATAAGATCGTCACACCCTTCCACCACACTGTGACGTGGGTCCATTGGACATGTGACCAATTTTATAGGAACCATGCTTTAAAGAACGTTAGGGTCAAAGGTGCTCCTTGAAATATGTTATTGACGTCTTTTCTTTGACAAATGCAAGGAACTCGAATTGGTCTTTGCGAAATGTTATTTGGTCCTTTATGTTCCTATTTTTAAGACTCTTTTACATTCAGGATTGATCTATCGGTAATTAGGTAAGAGGGAAGCAAAGGTTTGGTTGTAGGGAGAGGTTTTGAGTTCGAAATATATTCACGTGAAGAAGCTTAGAGTTCCTGAGAAACGTTGTTCTGGTAAGCACCCAGGATAAATCCGAGAGCGGAGTCCGTGAAACTTTTAATAAGCTCTCGAATCATTTTCGTTCAGTCACGTTGGGTAGTATAGACAGAGCAAGTGATCTACAGTACAAGAATCAATTCTATTTGCTTGTTAAAAGTGCCTCAATTGAAAGGATTGGTTTGACTTTGACTTTGAATCATACCTTTCTGAAACACCCAAACAGTCACAATGCGTACTACCTCAACAAACAAGAGTAATCTTCCACCATCACACCCGGAAACCCTTCTGGGTAACTGCCCAATCCGTAACTTAAATAAAGAGGCCGTGGGTTCGAGTCCCGGACGATTACCATATAAATTGTGTGCACAGGCCGCCGACGTTTTGTAATGTAAGTTCTTTATTTGGGTGTAAATAATGGGGGTATATTTTAAAGCAACAAGACTGAAGGGTTGAGAGAAATGCATATGAGGTTGAGTAGTTTAGTTTAGCAGAAATCAATGTGTGGAGTTTTTTAACCGTGGAACTTCTCGGCTGTTCTTCTCTTTATGAAAAGGCAAGCAATCTTGACTTCATCAGTACCAAATCAATATGAAAATAATCCACGATCCTTCTATGATATTTTTTCCAGTAATGTATTATGTGTGTGTGTTGGTTTTGTTTTTGCAAGTACAATTGCTAATGCTGAACACTAGGTCTTAGATTCGAGTTACAGGTCAAAAACAGAAATGTGTGTGTGCTATTTGGCAGACCTCTGGTAATCCCTTTCAAATCGACAGTGACGCCTGTAGCACAGGTCTCACCTAGCTCGAGTAGGAGTGAGGGTTTCAAATGGAAATGTATTGCCTTTTTATGTCAGTAAAATATTTTGTTGTGTGGAAAAGTGCCTAAATTCAAAGTCAAACCAATTAGGCCAGCAAAAGGTGCTTTTTATTGTCAAACCAAGGTGAAGTCAAGCGGGACGTAAACCGTGGATATTTCTTATAACTAGGTATCAAGTAGCCATATAATATCTGCTGGTCCATCGGCCAGTCTAATAAATAGAAATCATACGGATTATGGATCCCTAATAACTGCAGCGCAGTGCTAAGCTCTGCTATCGAAGTAATATTAGATGCTTATGCTCAGAGCCACTCCCCTAATCCCTATGGAGGGACTGAGGGAATATTCCCGTATTGAGGACCCAATCCCCATCTTAATTCGATGTTATTATCTTCTCAAAGGAATTTTAGGTACCTACATCCCTACAAATAATTCGGTTATTCCTTATAGTATCTAATATTAGACTAGCTTTTGCTTGCTGGTTTTGTCCGCGTGGAGGTCGAAAATTATACCATGGGAACATTCCACCGCGATATCATTTAATCAACATTTACTGTATATCTGTTACTTTACGCTACGTTTTAGCAGCTAAACTGGTTTCGATGTTTGGACACATGATGGTAGGTAGACCGTGATCTGGGTCAGGTCACAGTATTACTCCTGATAGTACCTTACCATTGGATAATATTCTTATGGATAAAATTTAAGAAATCACAGAAATTAGAATACACCCTGTATTTTGTGAAAGGTTTTATTACAATTATTTTTAACCGACTTCAAAAAAAAGAGGAGGTTCTCAATTCGGTTGTATGTTTTTTTTTGTGTTTGTTACCTCATATCTCCGTCATTTCTGAACCGATTTGAAAAATTCTTCTTTTATCTGAATGGATCTACTTCTCGATTGGTCCCATAGAAATTTCATCAAAATCGGTTCAGCAGTTTGGTTTTGAAATCAAAATGAAAGTACACACATCAAAAGTGTCTAGGGATCAAGCATTTTTATGCGGATTTCTTGAGATTGAGATGTGGCTTTGTAATAAATTTATGATTTTATAAATTTATATGGATCCTTTTTGGTGCATTTCATAATTTGAATCAGGAACTCTCAATCAAATTCGAGTAAAAGATGAAAATAAGCTGTCAATATTTTCCCTATAAATAAAATAAATAAATATCGCTAGACATTACACACAGCGCCATCTAGTGCCACACTAAGCAACGAGGCTTGTGTCGTGGACACTAGATAGTTGATATACTACATAGATACTTTTTGTTTGTAAATACATACTTATTATACATATAAACATCCATGACTCGGTAACAAATGTCCATGCTTAATCACACAAACACTTGCTCCTACCGGGATTCGAACCCGGAACCCTATGAACGTAAGGCAGCCTCACTACCGCTGCGCCATTCGGGTCCTATAAAAACATACAACGCATTGAAGACATTATTAGTGCTACTGTTTCCCTACTACTGATTAAAACCAACTTTATTATGGAGCGGCGACGTCATTTAAGCAGGGAAGAAATGCTCAGAGCCGTGGGAATGATAGAAGCTGGTTCCCGGCAACGTACTGTGGCTTTAGCTCTGAATACAAGTCAGAGTGTTATCAGTCGACTTTGGACACGTTACCGAAGCACTGGTACCGTGGCTGAGCGCCATGGAGGACGGTATCGCTGCACCACACGGAGACAAGACCGATACATTCAAATCTTAACTCGAAGAGCTCCAACAATAACCGCCATGATGTTAGCCGTGAGGCTTCATCACTCTTCAGGGAACTTAATTAGCGACCAAACAGTCAGAAACCGCTTGCATGAAGTGAACCTTCATTCCCGAAGACCGCTACGGGTACCACCTATAGCAATGCACAATCGTAGGATTCGATATCAATGGGCTCTTGAACACAGAAATTGGGCAGAAGAACAATGGCGTTTCGTGTGCTTTTCTGATGAGTCTCGTTTTGGTATGAGACCGGATACAAGACGTATACGACACTGGAGAACCCCTGGACGCCAACAGCGATTAAAATCCTGCCAGGAAGTCCATCCTTATAGTGGTGGAACCATCATGGTATGGGCGGGTATTTGGATCGGCGGAAGAACTGAGTTGATTTGGATCAGAGGCAACCTCAACGCTCAAATTTATGCTGAGACGATTGTATCAGACGTCATCGTTCCTCTACAAGTGCAAATCGGTCCCTTATTTCAGTTAATGCATGATAATGCACGACCGCACACCGCAAGAGTTGTAAGACAGACTCTCGCCGCAGCTAACATCAATGTCCTGCCCTGGCCTGCTCAGTCGCCAGACTTGAACCCGATTGAGCATGCATGGGATATGCTACAGAGAAGAGCTCTGCCGAATATGGAGGGTATCCAGTCGCAAGAAGACCTTTTTTTGTTGTTGCAACGAACATGGGCGGCCATTCCACAGCGTGATTTGGATGAACTCATTTTGAGTATGCCAAACCGATGTTCTTGTGTTGTTAGTGTTCGCGGTAGAAACACGGATTATTAATTGTTTAAGTTACCCAATAAAATTTTAAAGAAAACTGTTATTTCAGTCTTTTTTTCGAACTTTAATGTTAGTGGTTCAAATGTCAAAAATCCCTTTATTAGGAAAATGGCAAATTTCTTTATTAATGCAAAGGTGACTTGGTTTATCGTTACTGTGACAAACGAAAACATTTTATTTGATGAATCCTTAAAGAAAATTTTAATTAATATCAATCAGGAGAAAAGTTATTGCAAAAATATATGTTGATCCCTAGATACTTTTGATGTGTGTAAAAGAAATTGCGAAATTGATACTTGACAAGGATTTGTGTGTGACCGACTTCCAAAAAACACTAAAAAAGTGGAAAATAACTTCACTTTCGGAAGTCGGTGGCAAAAAGTCAATGAAACAAACAATAGTCACCGACTTACGAAAGTAAAGTTATTTTCCACTTTTTTAGTGTTTTTTTGGAAGTCGGTTTTTTTTTCTGGCTGGTCGTCAATCGTTTATAGATCCATATACTCGTAGGTACCTCGCATCAATCTGTTTACATTACGAACTGCTATAACTTATGCCGTATCACGAACTAACTTCGGTTTCTCTTACTAATAACTTGGTAACTTAAACATAACTTCAACAGAGCCATCCATCGGCGACTCGGGGAACTACTCCACAAAGAAAACAGCGACTGTGCGGATAGGTACTTAGGACCAGTGTAGTGTGTTTTACCTTTCACAACTTTAAGTTACTAAGTAAGCAGTTAAGAAAATGGAACCTTGTTTTCTTAACTATTGCGGGTTAGCGTGAACGAGCTTTTAATTATTTATAAATTATTAAGATAACCTCCCTTGCCTGTCCGTATATTGAGCTACGGGGGTACCCCGTAGCTCAATATACGGACGACTGGCAGGCAGATTTGCAATGGCATTGCTGGCTTTCTTTTCGACCTCATTACATTCACACCTTTAAAAAACCTTTCTTCGATGAAAACCATAAAGTTCATTTAAGAAACATAAGCTAAAACAAAAATCATGTTATTACAGTAGGTTGTTCTGGACTACTAGTAGGTACTACGTGCAAATTATAACAAGGTTGAAGAAGCCACAAGTCTTATTCACGAAAGATACTGGATCGCTACTTAACCAGACATCGCTGAAAACCGGTACCCATCGGTTTTTTCCCGGTAATCGATGATACATTAATATCCCCTTTCACCTCCCTATCAACACGGGTTATAATCGATTTTTCAAGTTAAAAGCTAAAAAAATATCGCTGAGACAACGTGTCGTAAAAATGAAATTACTTAGTGCACATTACAGGCCAGCGTTAAAGCGCTTTGAAGTAATACGCGCGGCGATAAAGCGCTTTAAGCGATGGAAGCGAACTCAGCTGTATCTCGTCAATGATGGCGGCGCTTTAGCTTAATGGCATGTCTTGATTGTTTCTTCAGTACAAATGAAGCTTTTTACTGTAATGTTCGCTTTAAACGACAGTTTGGCGGAGGGCTTTGGAATAAGCGGTAGCGTGGAGTCCCTAAGAGGAACTCCTCTGAAGAAACTTCTCCTTAGGTCCTGAAAGGTCCTTGTTTTAGTTGTGCCCACAAGATTTTATATTCTCAATGCAGGGTAAATATTGCGGGTTTGACTCTCGTGATTCTCATCTCTCTCAAGATTCACCTTATTCTAAATTGGTGAACAGTCGGTGTGCTGAATTGGACCAAGGTGAATCTTGTAGTTGCTGAGCGGTCGCATCCTGTGGTGCGTATTAGTTGTAGCGCGAGCCTGGTGGAGTTTTAACCAATCATAGATATTTATACGAAAAAAAGCTGTCACTTGTTCCCTCAGCCGTTTGTTTAGTCAACATAAATTGTTTGGACGCTAGTGAGTTATTGTGTGACGCCTTTTGTTCAAAATCTTATTTCACATTTACTAACAATTTTACAGTAAGATATGTTTTATTAAAGTAATTTATTAATATCAGCATCAGCATCCGCTGATACAGTAAAAATCTGCATCATCAACAACCCTAGTTTAGAGGTTATTATTTAACAGAATATTTGCTCGAGGGCATGGGACATATGAGTGTTGGTTGATATTGATGCCATTCAAACGGAAATCTTGTCTACCTTGGTGCCATACTTATCTATTTTAGTGCAAATACCGTTGAAAGTGAACACCATCAGCACAAATATAAACAGAGTGCGAGAGTTGACAGTGTCTTTGTCTGTAGTTGATACGGAAAATTATCATAGACAGCTCTCGATTTACAAATGCTGATCGCGTTCAATTTTATCGGCGAAATTCGCCCTGATATATCAGATGAAACTTCGTTGCTTTGTACTCCTTCGCTATCTCGGTTTCAACAAAACCGCACCCTAATAACAGTTTGTATCTGTAAGCCTTCGCTGATAGTATTTGATTGTGAAGACTCGAGGGATGTTGAGGGAGTTAAAACCTCATATCCATTCGCATATAACCTTTTATTAGTCGTTTGAACTTTGAACTAGATGTTTCAAGTAGTCTTTGTACTAGCGCTGTTCTTTTAAAAACTGTGTTTTGTTTTGAGGCCTAAAGACAGGGTTTTAGCAACGTTTGTTCTAAATCGACGCCATATATTTCATCTTTTTATCAAATCGTGCGACTTCCCACGATTTGTCTAGCCTATCCTTTCAAATACTGTCCTAAAGATTAGAAACATTTATTTCAATAATTTTTCTACATCGTTTATATTGGTCCTAAATGGGGTCACACACAAAAATACTTTTCCAAGTTTCATTTCGAAGTTTTTACGAAGTTAATTTAGAAAGTTGTTAGAAACTAAATATATTTTCAAGCGTGCAAACACCACACACTCCTTAATGAACAAATAACTTACAAAGCCAGAACACATTCCTAAACAAACTCATATATTTTTAATTAAGCCTAGAGTACACTGCAAAGCGCAATATTTAATTATACCTTAATTTGTTGCAGGTAAACACAAGGAAGAAAACTTCAAAAGAAAAGTACATTAGGAGGAAGTGGACGAAGTAAATCTAATATCCCCAGGTCACCTGTTTACCGGAAGTGCTTTAGAAGCCTCTAACAACCCGTGAGCCGGCAGCCCAGCACTTCCGGTCAGCTAATGGAGCCTCCGATGGACTTTCGGGATCTTAATGACGTTTGAAAATAAAATGGCTCCTCGTAATAATATGTCTTGAAGTAGGACGAGGTACTAATAAATTAGACTGCTGACTGACATATTAATGTGCGTGATTCTAAAGGTAAGTAGTGCTATTGCATAATTAATTAATATCTATTCGGCAATACACTAATGTGTCAAAATATAGTTACTTGAACAAAATGGCAGCTCGTCCTTGCTGACTACTTTTGAAATAAAATCTATGCAAGTTATTGAAAATTCGTTGGTAGTTTTATCATCAATTGTTCGCTTCATCAACCTTTTATAGCAAACAAGCTTTCAATAAAATTTAAAATACCATGTACCCTCATGAAACATAGGTATACAAAATAGAAATTGCATCTCTACTACACTGCACGTTCGTCGAAAAGCATGCACACATCAAAAACACATTTAGATAAATGTCGACGGCGAAATATTCAGTTTTATTGAACTATGATTTTTGAAAATGTATCGCTTATTACTTCGGTACTTAATGCCATATTTGGTAAGATTGGAAGCAGCACTTTGGAAAAGTCTAGAACCATTAGTCGTTTATTCGTTTTGTAGGTAGTAAAAAAAAGGACATATCTTCATATGACACATGGTAATATCGGTGTTTAGAGTAACTTTATGAGTCATATCTCGCAATCACATCGCATTTGTGGGCTTTATTAATACTTGAATAGAGGGTAGATTTATATCCAATAAACTATACAATTCAAATCAACGCAACGACTAGCCATCCTGTAACGGCAAAATAAATAAAATTATATTCAGGTATTACCTTTATGAAATCTCCATTGCCCACAACGTTATCACAGTTAAAACCAAGACTTAATTTTTTAAAACACTCGCGTAATTTCAGAAGCACCTAGTATAGCAAACGGCCTCTTCAGTATTATCCTCGCTAAGCAGTTGATTTACGAGCTGAAACACGTCCGATATAATTCGATACTGCGAAATGCCATATAACCTATAATTTAAACGTTAAACCCATAATTTATTGATGTAATATAATCTATTAAACTTAATTAAATTCGAAGCTTCTCGTACTTTCCTGTTGGGCCCCAGCGTGGGACTCTTTCACTAAAATTGATATTTGCCGTAATCTCATCTAGATCTTAATAACAGTAATATTTTATGAGTAGGATTCTTTATTTTATTGCTTGCTGAGGTTTTTATTCCACGAATGGATTTTATAAATTTTGTATTCGATTCTTATTTTTCCTCCAACGTCGCTCTTGTCGCTCGGGCATCAAGCGTACCTAATTATTTGCGGTTACCATCCGTATTTAATCCTCTTATATTCTTAATTGAATTACAGAACTATTCCTGGATACCGTCAGTTTTCATATTGTTTTCATAGTGTTCGCTAAAAACGAAGTTTGCTCATTTTTAACGTGATATCAGACAACAAATGAAAAAATTCAACTTTTCTCATTTATATTAGTAATCCTTGAAACTTGGGCGTTGCATAATGAGAACATTCTTGAGTCCATTCTAATCTTGCAAGCTTATTATCTCTGCTACGGGATATAATTATTTACTTTAGTAATGTCTTTGTTTACACGCATCGTTGGTAATGCTCCTGAAAAGCTGAGCAGAGCATGTTTTAGTGCTCGTTTTAAACTTGTTTCGGGTTTGTGAACAGCTAATGAGCTGTGGCAGACACAATGGTTCAATCTGATTCAATTATTTTGATCACATCTCGCTGCCGGGGCGGTGTGCGGGTATTTGCGTGTATAAACTTTTGCTTGAAAATAGGATCGGTCAAATTACCACCTTACAGGTATTGCGCTTTTTGCGTTACATCTTTTATAGATCTTTATCCATCTGCCTAGGTCGCAGATTAGCAGTAACTATGAAAAGTAGAGTAAGAATCCCAACATATTCTCCCCAACATCAGCGCACTAATCCCCGCCGCGTCGAACACAACGTTCAATCCGAAGCCGTGATCCGACAGGAACTCATCAAAGTATACTCGCGAGGCAGCGATCCATCACCGCGTCGCGTTGTAATTAGCTCATCAAGCACAATGCGCTCCTTACTGAGCTGGCAATGGATCGTGCAAGTGAATTTAGTCGTTGGATATGTTTTGTTAGAGATGGGAGTAGTGCGCAGGGATTTGGTGGTAGTCATTTTGTGTGGCATGATGTAATTTTAAAAATTGAAGTTTGTTATATCAGTGACTAATAAGAAAGCAATTTTCATCGTCCAATGACTAAATATACATAGTACATACATACATGAGGATATAAGTGAGACTGCGAAAATAATGGGAGGCAAATGCCTCCCATTATTTTCGCAGTAATTAAAATTAATTACTATAATTCTTATTTTAGAACGTAAAGCCTAGTTCGCTAAATCTGGTTCAATCAATACATCGTTTACGTAACCTTAACGATTACCAGTTTAATCCTTCGAAGGCAAGGGTTCACCCAAATAGGCGTTGTATTAACCTTTAAGCGTTAGTGCTCCGGGCAACATCAACACACGGCTGAGAGTATTAACATAATGGCTCGAAAGATTATGGTAATGTTTAAATAATGACAGCGCTCTTATCGCTGCGGGCCACTATTAAGTAATTTTCCCTTCAATTTTACATCTGTTGCATGTTACCAGGTTCAGTTTTCAAATTGTTTTTGATCCAAATGCGTTAACAGTGAGCAATCGATCCCCAAATCAGCCTTTTAAATTCAATGGATAAAAGCAATCAAATCCCATCATAAATTGTACTATCAACAGTCTAAATCCCATCAAAACCGTTTTAGTCTCAAACGTTTAATAATATCAACAGACGTCCAGCTCGTGAGGCTGCCGAAAGCCGACTGACAAACACATTCCCCCCACCCCTCGGCGGTGAGTGATGTCCGCTCGGACAAACAGGCCGACGGAGACAGATGGCCGGACCGACACTTAATATTGGCCGCCATTAGTTTCATGTAGTGTACGAAGATTGAATTGCGATGTACTGTTTGCGTTGTGTGTTTGGCCACTTAAATATGATATCGTTCTGTTGGTTTGAGGGTAGATTACGGGATTATCTTTTGTGGTTATTTGTATTGTTGGTGTTAGGTTTTTGTAGCGGAGACTAATAAACGCGTATTAATAACAACTACATAACACCACGCCTTTATTCCGTGAAGGCTTGGGCACAGGAGTAACTTTAGTACACCACTTACAGTCATGTTATAGTCCTACGTAACAGGGGACGAGCGCGCCTATTGCCATACATCGAACAAAAATCCAAACTCTGGGCTCAATTCAATTCATTTATACTAAGATAATTTACGATTTCTGATAACATTTACATAATCTCAATTAAGCATGATATATTACCAAAATACATATTTCAAGAATGACAAATTCTAGTTCATTACAATTTCTTTTACGAACGGCCTTCGCAAAAAGAATACCCTTACAATTTAAGCGACGTATCAAATAGTTGCGGTCGTTCCGGTGGAAGTGCCCGCGGCCATGACGGCCCGCCATTAGTGGCGGATGACGCGCGCCACCCGACTTCCGCCCATAGAGAATACCTACAGCTAACGGGCATTTTCTTAAAAATGTTAGTGGGGGTCTTTTAGTGATAGGTTGTCAGGGGAAAAGGTTTTTTCGTTAAAAGTCTAATGGCAAAATGAAAATAAAAGTAAAAACACGTTGCTGGGTATGTCGATAGATAGATAAATATAATATAAAGTACAGAATTCTTTTAAAGCTCTTTTACAATATTCTTAATATAAATATACAATAGCAGTGTTATTTTATGTTATGTATTACGCTTTAACAAAGCTCAACTTTAGTAACTAACCAGAATCCTAGCAGTAAATGAATGGACATCTGGCGGGAAACTTAAAAAAGAATTGAAAATCTATGACCACAACTTTTTTCATCTCTATATTGGAAAAACTTTAAAACCAATTACTAAAAACCTAGAGTATTACCAAATATGGTTGCTATTCGCCATATAAAATGATATTAAAAAACTTGTTTAAAGACGCGCTTTGATTTTCCCGCCTCCGAGAGCCGTTACCTTTACGACGCCATCTTTGAGTAATAACGTTGTAAAACGTCAGCTTGCAAGTTTAAAACCAACGACTTTTTAAATATTTCTAGCCTGTTCAGTGTTCATTCATCGCGCTTTACGATTGAAGTGTGTATTAAAAACTCGATAGGATTGAATTGGACCATTAAACAAGTATGAAGCGTATGAAGTTTACTCTTGAAGTTTATATTCTTGTCCATCTCGTTTCAATGATTGACCTGAAAAAAAAACGGTATTTTCTGGTTGTTGATTTGAATTCCTTTATTTATTTAACACTTCAAGCACAATGTACAGAGCCGGACTTAATGCCATAGTTACTTTTTTTTGCCTCTGCTTTTTCCATAAACTACTTAAAAGGAACTCTTCGTAAATGTATTATTTTTAAATAATAAACTTCGAAGAGCACTCTCCTCTTTAAACCCTTTCCCTGGTACGAATTTTAATCAGATAGATATTTGCTGAACCTCTGTACAAAGCTATTTATTGCTAGAAACTTCATAAAACTTTTTGTGTTCCAGAAAATGATTCAGCTAATTATAAATATTATAATATTTTCTGAGAAATTAACTCGAAGAACTTAATAACTGCAGCATTGCTTGTTTCTTGATAATTGCAGGGCCAATTAATCTAGTCGTCCTTGCTAGTACATTAGTCATTCTTGACGTACACCACAACTTATTTACCTTGTATTACGAATCCAGTTTAGCTCAATGACATCATCATCTGCCTAGCCTTGTCCAACTATGTTGGGGTCGGCTTCCAGTCTAGTCGGATGCAGCTGAAGACCAGTATTTTATTTGGAGCGACTGCCTATCTGTGCTCCATAACCAAGTTACTGTGTAACTCAATATCGGGCAGTCAGCAGCCTGAAAGACGACGCCGTGAGGACTGTCAAAGAACTCAGAATTAGTTTAACCCAATGAAGATTCTTATAATTTTGCTGACATGATGTTTAATCATATCGTCCAGTTTTAGCTCTTCGTCGCCCATTGCTCGTTGACTCGTTTTATAAAATCATCGCCACATCTAACATCAAAGAAGGACAGTTCTAAAGTCACTACTACTTCAGCTTTCCCCGCAAATTCTTTATAAACACATGTATGTGTCTACTCCCAAAGGTTGAGATTATTATTCCGCCTTCATCCGCGAGGATCAAAAGTTTAACTTATACGCGTGCTGTAAATAAATAAGGTGTTCCTTGACGGCCCCATAAAAACGCGGAGTAACACTTTACTCAAATATTAATGTTCTGAGTGCTAAGACTAGTAAGTTTCGTCAGAGATTTTCACTTTATTAACTTGAAATCCAAGGAATACGGCCTCATGAGCGAGCGTCTAAATAGAATTAGATTTGTTACTGTAAAATAGGTTTGAAAAATACCTGAGAATCAGAAGCAAGTCTTTTAGTAAAAAATAATTAATTGAAAGCTTAAAAATGTTGAAGGCATACGTTATTGAATTTAATTTCAGATAAAACCTTTATATGGACTAGCGAATTACTTTTAGACCTAATAAAACATCTCAAAAATTGATCTACCTATCTAGTTATTCAGTTCTTCTTCTTGTAAACATTTTCACTATATCGAAATCCCACGGGGCCGAATACGACCCACTCAATATACGCTCAGAACAAAACACATCAAAAGTGTCGCAATAAAATATGACACCCTGTATGTTTATATGTCACTTGTCACTGTGATGTCACTCGAGTAGGGCGTATAATTCGCTGCCGTAACACTTATTTTATTGGTTTTCCCACAGCTTTTTCTTTTGTGTTGGAAGACTTACTTTTGCTCACGGCTTTGTCCGCGTTGTGTTTGGGAATTATCCCGGGGGTTCGTTAATTGGGGATAAAAATTATCCTATGTGATAGTTGCGTGGTTATGGTCACGTCTATCCGTATTCCTTTCGTCGAAATCCATTTAGCTGTTGAGGCCTGAAAAAGTAAGAAACAGACACATTCGCATTATTGGTATGGTTTGAATAAACTTAGTTTTAGACTCGTTCCCTTGTTGAATACAAAAAAAAGTTTCGTTTTGCTGTGCCAGTCAATCAATGTCAATATACTTTCATTATTATTCAGGAGGAAGTAAGTAAAAGGGTGGGAGCCAGAGCCTACTGAGCCCTTAGCGGAATTGCAAATGCTCACAAAGAACCATGTTGTTTCCAACGAAATATTTGGAACATAAATAGATACTGTTGAAAGACATATACAATAAAATATAATAAAACTGTAACAGACCGAGGTCTGTACATTTAAGATATCGAAAAAAATATATATATATGGGGGTCTTTATTAGAGCAACAGAAGCCAAAACAACAGTTTTTAGAATTTCTATCTGTCTGTCTGCCTTTCTGTCTGTATGTTTGTACGCGCATCACGCTAAAACTACTGCATGGATTTGAACGCAGTTTTCACCGCTCTACTGCTAGATGCCTAACTTAAAATATAGGCTACATTTTACCACAGGAAATGATCTTTTTTATCTTTTGTTTTTCTTCTGGATTGTAAGTAACACGTACGAAGTCGCGGGCAAAAGCTAGTTTAAATATATTTACGATGACGGGACAAAGCGAACAATACGGTAATCTAATTACAGCATACAACTAGATGTCAAACTTGGACATTTTGCAATTGTACGTGGCCATAATGAGACACGGTCTCCATATTTTTTCTTTGACATTTCTTTCGATAGTATCTCTATAGTGTCACGTTTCTTTGCTTCTGCTGCAAGAAAACTAACGGATAAAACACACGAAACACAAAGAACATTGGAGCAGAAACATAAGCCATGGGTAAATCCGATAAAGGTTCGCAAGTAGGAATCGTAGGTGCGTCTAAAATTACAGGTAAGTTTCATAAGCCTGATTTGAACCCTGTACAACGTCTCATAATGCATCTCAAAGCCATTACTTAGTGTTAACAGTTCCGACGTCGTAACTTGTGATTCACGACTCCGAACACTAAAGGTCGGGCAGAGGGGCAAGCGGGATCGATTGTATCGCAACCTTGGTCGCTTGTAGTGGCAGTGTAGGGTTGATGGCAGGACAGTTTTGTATCGGAGATTTATTAGAATGGTTACTGCCTGTCGCCTTTATGGGCAATGTTGAAAACTTACAAAACGTTACCTTTTAGGTATTTTCAATTTATTCTACTCTTTTGTTTCCTCACTTTGTTGTTCTTCCAGTCAAACCGGATGCAGCTGAAAACTAGTATTTATATGGGTGACTGCCTATCTGCCATCTACATCCCAGTTTCTGAGTAATACGATACCCATTGGAATGACTAGTCGTTTTTATTGCTGTGTTAATAGTTTTTAAGAGTATTAAAACTGTTGTAGTGATTGGATTATCATCATCGTCTTCCTTTTCTTTAATACCAGTTCTTTCCATTCTGTTAAAAAAAAAGCTTGTATCTAAATCCAACGTTATTGCAATCCATCATCCAATTCAACCTTCAGTATTGAATGCACATTACCGTGCCGGAAACTGTACCTTCCAAACAAGCTGCTGTCATAGTAACTGTTAGTTAGGTCATTACCCAAAATACTAGTATCTCGATTGTGTGGGTGCTCAGTGACTCGGAAACTGAACTAGGTTCACCAGCGATTGTCAAAGGACCTCGTGGAAGGTTCATTGTCAGATCATTGGACCGAAGAACTGGTCCATGTAGTTAAGTTAGAAATACATTGCTACTGTGTTGGTGTTGTTTATTACTTAATGTTTTTGGGCTTTCTGTCACAAGACTCTTAAACTTTTTCAGAAGCTTAACGTGGCCAGTAATGTGCGGATGTCAATATTTTTTGGTACTGTCAACTCGTAATGTATAAAATCCACCAAAACCAGAGCTTGTTCAGAGTACCTATAAAACAATTTTGTTATATTTTCAGTACACGTGTGTTGACACACGAGGGTTACGAAAGTCGAATCACTCGATCACAACAAATCGCCGCGAGCGGTTCTATTAAACATACTTTTCTCGATTTGCCAAAACCACGTTCTATTTTACAACAAAAAACGAAATACAAAGCTTTATTTAAAATATATGCAAGACAATGTTAAATCCAAATAAAAAAGTCTACAAAATATACGAATCTCGATAGAAACAAAAACGAAAACACATAAATCAGCAAGCCGAAATTATTTTAGTTCCACGTTCTACATTTTAAATCCCAATTTAATAAGCTAAAGTTGTTTATTTCGGGCGAAGTTTGTAATTTATCGCGCGGAAGCCGCGCGGAGTGGGCGCGGAGCGGACGCGTCGCGTGCCATCCGCCGATAAGCCGCCGGATAAATCCCGGATTATAGAGGAGACGAGCGGCAACTTCTGATTTATTTGTATCGCTCACTGATTCGGGGTCTAGGCTTTGTTGAATGTTGAATACCCTTATAGTGCTGGCTCCAGAGCAGATAGCGGTATTTATGTACATACGTTTCACGCTCATTGGCTCTGTGTTAGCAAAGATATTTTAATGGAATTTTTCATTTTAATTCATAGCGAGCGGCATTTAAGATTTAGATTATTATTTCTAAGAAAATGTGTTCAAAGATTTTGGAATCAATTACATCGAAACATATTATTTTATGCCCGTCGGCTCGCAAAACACTTCAATTTTGTTTTTGCTTTACACAGCGTCTTTATATTTTAGAAAGAAAATACGCAGCACTTTCAAAAGGTCTATGCCTATATCACTGTTTTATTTTTATATCTTTAAAAGGGTCGAAGGTTTTTAAATTGAAAGAATACAGACCATCTGTAATTTCAATAGGGTTGAGTTGATATAAGGCTTTCATAGAGTGGATGGATGAGGTTCATGTTGCTTTTAACCTGTAAATGGTGTAAAACTCCATGGCCGGATATAGGCGGTCCGTTAAGTAAGGGACTGAGGGTAGAGGTAACCTTCAGTGAAATGTTTCCCTTCCCTTGATAATGGGTTAATGTTAATCATTTGTTAGGTTTTTTAGGGATTTGTTTTAGCAGGAAACGTCTTTGTACCACAATGATAGGCTCTACACCAAAACTAAACAAAAATATTTATAGACAGGCAAAATCCTAAAAGAAACTGTGATAGTAATTTATAGTAGTAATAGATAATAATACGTGCACTTAGCCCACCGATTTAAGATTTCCTGTTTGTGAAACTAGGAGAAACAGACAAATCGTTTCCTTTTATTCCTTTCCCATAAAAAGGGACTTATCACAACATTATTTCAAATGTGCACTTGCAACGCCCACCTGAACAGCCCTGCCGTCCCCATTTATCCAGATAAAGGATGAAAGCCGTCACGAAGGACAAAACGTTTGGAATAAAGAAAAATAAACCCCATTGTCCACGTTTTATGGTCGTACGGAAAATACGATATATCGGCAACTTTTGTTTCCCGTCCATTGCTTTGTTTGCGGATACACGGTGACCGTCATAAAAATAGAATAAGATGGATTCCGATGGTCAGATTCAGTTATGACGTAGTCCCACGGTGGGCGCCAATATATTTTTATGTTCATGTTTCATTCATAGCTGTCACCTGGGCCTCCCGAAGGGTTAGGTAGATATGTATTGACAAGCTATGCGGTTTTGAACTCATATTAAACGTAAAATATCCTGATGCTAAAAGATTTATTACTTCTTTTTACTTTTATCAGTAAAATAATACCCAATTAGAACTTATATCATATCGAAAAATAAAGCCAGCCATTATGCAACCAAGCAATATATAAAATAATTGTTCCAAGCACAATAAGAAAACGATCGCGAAAGTTATTCTGTCATAATTCTGATAAACGCTCCAGTTCCCGGCCAAACCAAACGAATTGGCCTGTCAATCAAACCGCCTTCTTTCACAACAGTAAATCAGTATTTCTGTACTTACATAAATAATGCTGAGAAAATTGGATCTTTTTCGTTTTGAAATTGGGAGATGGCTTAATATGAATATAATCAGATACAGAAATTGTTTCTTGTACATGAAATTATCCTTTGTTGTGGTTTACCTTGGACTCTTACAAAGTCTTTGTTGGTCTAAAAAGGGTACTTACTTAATGTCATAATATTACTAAAGTTACTGATATGCATGAGAAAATAAGCAGTATTCTACCCCATAATTTAACAAAAGGATGACGTAATCGCATAATATTTCATGAAACAATCGGACTCCTGTGACCCCACATAAGCCTCACAAAAACACGCTCCACATAAATAAATTAAACTCTTAGGTAACTGTCTCACTCAAATACCAGAACGCGTCAACATTTTAAATCCCACCCGCAAAAACTGAAAGCCGACCAGATTCGGGAGCCCGCATGTTCTTCGAACGGGGTAGCAGTGAGCAGTCCACTCGAACTCGCCGGATTATCCGTGTAAGCAGCGGATTAAGGCTGACAGTCGCGCCAGAAGACGGCTCCTCAAACTCTTATCTCGCTATTTCAATTAATTCTATGTTCAATCCCGCGCTGCCCTTCTTCTGCAACTGGATCTCGGCTTAAAACCCTCTTCTTCAAACATCCAACTTGTCCGAACATGTAGAAACTTTACCCCGATATGAGGGTATTTAGAATTCTTCGGCTATTTGGATTGAGGAAAGTAATTAAAGCGGGAGCGTGCACATATCTTCAAGTTTGATTTAGTACTGGAAGTGGGTTTCGCCAAACATGTTTAAAGATGATTCTTGTCTGTAATTACTTTCGCTGCGGTAGCATAATGTGAACATTTATAACATATTAAACCACTACTTGTTAAGAAACTCTTGTAGTTACTGCAAACACGTTTAACTTATAGAAACAAACTTTGTTAATATTCAAAGTTGTGACACAGTTTACACAAAACATTGAGTTTTATTTATTAATAAAACAATCTGTTATAGAGTTAACAGCATTCAGTTGCAAATGTTATTCTCGTCTCGTCCGTTATAATTGAAATGAGTCCCACGTGGGCGCCAACTAAGCGGGAAGCGACAAAAAATGTTTATTGTTTTCAACACGTTCAATTTTTTACTGTACAGCAACGATATATTGTTATACACCTGTATAAGTTTATTTTGTAACATGTGTGGGTAGCTATGAAATTTTACGGCAGCAATATTTTTTTACGTTGAAATGGAGTATTGTTGAGGAGCTCCTTAACAAACTTAAGGCAGGTTTAATAACTTGAGGAAATGGTGTGTGTTTATCTTTTATTGTGTTTGCTCAACGTTCTTCCGCTCTAAGTAATTCGAAAGGATAATTAAATTGGCAGGGACATGACAAAGAAATAATGATGGCTACGAGTAATGTTTTTAGATGAATATTCAACCTCGGGGCTCTTATTGTAGTCGGTAGTGCCTTTGAATATCAAGGAGATAGAAAAACCGCAGCACTAGTTACAGGGTCAAGAATATCGTAAAATATTCGTATTTCAAAGAAAAATCTTTTCTTATTTCTAGAGTTTTATAGGAATTGCTCGCTGTGCCATCAACTTAGATATCGCTGTACAATGATTTCGGGGAACTATTGCCATAATATTTAACCAATAGAATCTTTCAATTTTAGTGTGAAACAATAGTTGTTCTTCCATTAAATTCTCAATTAACAATAGGTTTCATCGATAGTTTCAGATTAGACGATAAATTATAATGGAATCTGTATCACTTTAAGTAAATCAGTATTTAATTTTCAGGCCTTTGTTTCAGACTGGCTCTAGTTCTAGAAATTAGTTTAGTAATGATATTTACATATTTCAATTGACGCTTTTGTTTAATTGAAATCATAGTTAATCATAGTTTCGAATGGTAATGAGAATTCTTCCTCGACTGCTTTATTTCATGAAAAGGGCAAATTAAAGGCCACAACCAAAATACAATTTTTGAAACAGAAAAGTGCATAGAAAACCTTGGCTAACGTAAAAAAAATGCATCATGCATCTCAATAGCTTTGAATCACACGCACTCATAAAATCACGCCTATTTCCCTGAAAAGTAAGGCGTGTCTGTGTGTGTGTCTTTAATCGTCTCTGAGTTGAATCAGCCCAAAATTTGGCGACAAGTTTGGACTTTCTTAGTACCTATCCTTTACTTAGTATCTATCAACTTCTGTAATGCTCAACCAATAGGACAGGCAGGTCACGATATCAAGTCCCCGCTGTTTGTTTTAAAACACATTTACACTCTCTTTATCCGTACAAAAAATAAGTAACAACTAACAGCTCCAAAATACAAAATATGTACTTAACACAAATCTCGTCCGCCATCTTGCTCAGTTAACACACGACACATACGATCGGTTATTTTGTCAGCCATGTTGTTTCGCCCACTTTGCGGCGCGCGCTGTGTTTGACTATCGTTTCCCTAACATCCACGTATTGTTTCATCCTCTGTCACTTGCATGGATTTCCGGGTACCCTCTCTTTGTTTACGTAAGAAAATTAGTCTTGGAGTTCTGGAATATTGGAATTGAAATGGTACATTTAGAGATAGATAGAATATTTGAGTATGACTGGATAGAAAGGTAAATGCGCCAGAGTATGTGACAATAGTAGTAAAGGTTGTGGAGGTCAAATTGGCAGTCGGTCCACGTAAAATACTGGTATTCAGCTACATCCAGTCAGACTGGAAGCCGACTCCTGTATGGTTTGGAGAAGATTAGGCAGGTGATGATGACGACGACGACAGTAGTAAAGATGGTTAGTAAAAAGATATGCATGTACGCTGCAGCAAAAAGTGATGCCGTAACAAAATTGTAGTCTGTTGTTCCCTGTTATAAACTTCCCATAATATACTAAATCCCACACATCATCTATTCAATTTGCCCTACAAAATTTCAGTAGTGATATTTCAAGATTTACAAAGATAAGTAATAACAACACATTGTTTGTCTCCCTCCGAAACTAGGAATAGTATGTTCTTTTATATTCATTCCCTTTTCCGTTGTTGGTGAAGTGAAATATCGTTGAGATAGCTGCTTAGAGCCCAGCGCAGACCCCGTATACGTCTAAATGCCGTCCATGATTACAACGACATCTTAACGGCCTGCAATTTGTATGGAAGCATTATCACGATTTGAAACAAGACGTGCCCAGTATTTATTGTCCAGGATTATGCCATTCTGAATAATATTGAGAATTGGTCTCGTATTGTTCGCAGGTATCGGGAAAGGAATTGGATGGTGCTTTGTTCGGTTTCGATATACTTTTGACTATTGCCAATTATAATTTTGTTTTGAACAACAACAACTGAACTACCAGAAGTAGTGATTGTGCAATGTTTGAAGAGGCATTTCGTTGAACTTTAGTTTAGATAGAGGATTCAAAATCCCCAGATAACTGGATTTTACAGTATGTACCGAGCACGAAATAGTTGCAACATTCTCTGAGCCCAAACCTAATCACATCCCAGTTTCTCGCTTTTAATTCCCGTCAGTAAAATCCCAATTTGGCGAACTTCAAAGAGTGTGTTGACAAAAGACTATGCGCCCGTATTGTCGCCGAACTTTCCCGAACTTGGCCGAAGTTCTCCGACAACACTGTGCCTGCCGGGGTGGCCGACCACAAACCCAATTACCTGACTCGCTATATAAACAATGGTTCAAAGTGACCCACGACAAATTATTATTCCAGTTTATACGTTTGGCGCAAATGACGAACTTGCCAAGTTTCAGCCATTGCCATAATTGGCTCGGGCAAACCTTGTAAGAGTTAATAACGATAAATAAGCCGACAAGTTTTGATTGGACTTTATTGAATACACAAGAAGTCTGGAACTTGCTGCGAACTTCACAAATACCCTTGATAAGAGGAGAATTTGCTTATTACTTCCCCGAAATATTATACTACTTATTGAAGTAGACTTTAAGTCCTTTGGAGAGCTTTCTGAACCCAATTAATTACGCAGTTCTGCCTAGCAATAACGGTGGAAATAGTCTTCAATAGAGTATGCTGATAGAGTTATACTCAAACAGGTCAGGTGCGTAGTACTCGGAACTGACGTTGCTGTAAGACCGGGCGTATGATGGTAAATGAAGCATGAAAATAATAGGTTTCGATAAGTAAGGCATTCTGTAGCTTCTGCCTAACCTCCATGAGAAAAAGGTGTAGGATTTTATATATGTATGAATCCAGTAATATTCAATCCCGTCGGTTACATGTACGCCTTTGCAATTTTGTCATGGTCAGAGGTCGTTTTAAAATTGCCAGTGGTAACAAAAGGCAGACAATACTACCAAACGAGCAGTTTTAGGGTGCAGCACGGTGAGGCAACACGAGGCAGCGCTTTACGGGGCTTACATAGTAACACGTTTTAGGGAACATTTACAAAACCTACGCAGAAATAAAATATCTCGGTGGCAAATACAGGGTGGAAGGGACAGCGACGCTAAGCCGGTTCCCACGTGTGCAGTAGCCACACCATTCTGAACCCCTGTAAAGTATGCTTATGGAAAAATAAAATGATGGCAATAGTTCCGAATGTGTCCACGCGCACAAGTGATCCTTGTAGGTACAGTTTTACCCAGGGAGAAAACCCTTGTTTGAAATCGTTATTGACGTTATGACTCATTCAAACGGTTTCATACAACTATAGGTACGCACAAATGAAACCAACCATTTGTAATACATTTTATTCCTTAATTTAAAGCCCTTAAATATCATGACCGTCGTAACTTGGAAATAAACTTAAGACTTTTACAATTCGATGTAAATAATGCTAAGTTTAATTTAGCAGAAACATTATATATTCAACTAGAATATGTTATTGTAATTGTCTGCGTTGTTAAGTTATTTTATATAGAAAGACTTAAATTGTAAACACTTAGAGGCTACATTTTAGTTTTGTTTCTTCATTACCGACTGGCGTGGCTTTAATGTTCTGTGTCAAAATGTTGTCTAAAGAAGTCTTCCTTAGGTGGAAGTTAAATGGGTGTCTGCTTATTCATTACCAAATGATGTAGGTACGACTAAAGTTCTGTTCTGTCCACCTACCTACCTGAGGACATAGCCAATTGACAATCGGTTTTGAAGTGTTTCATATGTATTTCTAGAACGGTTTCCAACAGGATGGACATAAGATTTTCGGTAGCTTATGTAATTCGAATACATTTTTCACTTTTCCATCATCGTTGTCGCCGATAGAATGTCACTTTATCTATAATCAATTCGCTTTCAACTAGGCAAAACAAGTGAATGTGAACTTGTACCAAAAACTTGCAATTGTATACGATAGCTATCGCTCACAGAGATATCTAACGACACAGGTCCTGCATTGTGATTCGCGTTAGATATTATATTTACCGACAGTTAGTGCTGGTAGCGATAAATATCGTTTACAATATTGCGAGTCTTTGCTATAAGTTCACATTCACTTGTTTTGCCAGCTTTTTACGATTGTACAATAGGCCCACTAGTCTTGAATTATAAGCTTCAAGCATGACCTTATATTCCCAAGTGAGACTCACTGGGGATTCGATATAATATATTTGACACCTGACCTTTGCACGTTATTGCTATATTACTATATTACACACGTATCTTAGGATACGGTAAAACGGGTTGATTTGTGGCACGGAATAAAAAAGAATGGAGCATTCGTGCAGAAAGCGACTTTATTTGTATTTCCAAAAAAGAATGGGAATAGTCTGATCAATGACCTTTGTAGATTGGTGACAGAGTGGGACGTTATACTCACACTAGTCAAATGAATTAATTTACTCGGAAAAACAAAACGAAGAAAATTTCTAAGTCGACAGAGAACTTTAGGTTAAGATTTTGTCGCATCTTAAACACACGTTTGGCTGCAGTGACGTGTCTGATCACTTCACCTTTTGTTTGTTTATATCTTTCCCTCGGCATCTCACTCTGAGTGAACGAGAAACGGAACAAAAATGAACATCAAAGTCAGATTTTTCTTAAAATATTATCACTTTAACTTCTTCATCTCACTCCATAACACAAAACACATTTCTTTTTACACGATAGACACCAAATCTTGAAGCTTAAAATCTGAATATCAAGAAAAGTAACAACTTAAGGCGCAGTCGTAAGCATTTCACATCAAAGGTGTTTAAGGTGTGATTGCCGCGGAGTCGGGTCTGACGGTGAACGTGGCAATATCGCCGGCCGCGTTTGATGTGTGTTTCATTACAAGCTGGCGGTATTACCCTCTCGTATTATTATTAAATATGTTATATCGCGATACGGTCTTGACTGCCGAATCAAAGAAAATGTACTCTGTTGAACTTTGATATATGAAATGAGTAGTTTATTGTCTAATTATAATGTGTGTTGGGTTACGAGGTTTCCAAGAAACGATCAATTTAGTGTATGGTTACATAATTGGGTTATCATAAATTGCAATATTCGTGTAGGTTGCCTTTTACCGCCGTTTATAGTTGTTATGTTATTATATTAAGTATTCCTAAAACGTCTAGTTATATAGCAAAATAATGAGCCTATAACCTTCTGGAAGAGTGGGAGGAGGAGAGGTAGTGGTTGGAAACGGGCTGTGGTTGTTGTATTGTAATGCACCACACGTGGGCCCAACGCGTGTTGGTAGATGCCACAATGTCTTCCAATTTTGGCTCTGGTACGTACAGGTTTCTTCACGTTTTTTTTTGTTTATCGTTTTATGAGGGTGACCCATTCTCTCATTAGGAACTATTCTTAAAACCTCAACTTGTACTTTAAATGTTGCCATTATGAATAATACTAATAATCCTTTATCACTTGTTCCAGGTACGCAACTGTTTCCTGCTACTCCAAACAGTAATATCTAGAGTACAATTCAACAAAATAATATGAAGGTAGCATTTGATATGGTCCTCATGGGAATACGGAACATCTCCCGTTTCTAACGGAGCGAGGTGGATAATGTGGATAAAGGCGGATAATATGACGTATATACCCCTCCTCCCGCTCGCTGGATGGCCGGACATGTGTCCGCCGCCGCTGGATATGGAAAAACGTCTGAGGGATAACGGTCTTTGATCTGGTTGTGTCTAAACGAATTAGCTGCCGTAATAAACCAATATATCATAATTACAGATGGGCCGACTTAGACTTTGGCCGATCATCGCTTTCGGAGTTTCAAGTACAGCTTAGTCGCTCCAATTGTCAACAACAGAACAGGCGGTGATTTGGCCGACTATCCGCTGACTAAAAATATGGCTGGCTCCTGACTTCAAGTCGGTCCATCTCTAAAAACAATGTACCTACATGAAAGAAAGATTGAACTGTTTGGTCATAAACTACATGCTCAAGCGCTACATGCTGTTACAGCAACAGTGAAAACAAATTAAAGAAATAGCTTAGAGTACGCCATCAGTCACCGCGACGCGACTTGCGTGAAGTTGCGTGCGACGCGTCGATTTTAACACAAAGGAAACAAGTGGCGCACACGCTTGCTTGACGTACATAAGTCGCGTCGCATAACTTGAGGTCGTGAGAGGCGCTAATATAAAGCAAAGAGTACCTTTTGAGTCCACACAACATATTACTTCAATGAAATTGGTCAATCCTCGGGAGGTTAGAGCGGAGGAATAACGAAACCCTGACACCGTTGTGTTATATGACTACCCACCTTTGTAGGTTGAAAAGAAATATCGTTCCGTGTGACCTAATTTCATTATAATATAACAGAATAGACGAAAGAGTATACCTTACGTGGTTGACCATGTACAGAAGATGAATGAAAGATGACTTTTTATGGCAGATGTGAATTACAACGTCCTCAAGGACACGCACTGACCTCATTGGTGATGTTCTTTAGAAAGCTCAGGTGCGTAGTACTCGCAACCGGCGTGCGTTTATGGCTAGATGTATGAACGTGGACGCGGCAAAAGGACTATGTAAGGATCGTAGCAGGTGGCGTTCTATATTTCTTGCCTAATCTCACGGGAAAAGTCATGAGTTTTCCTGCTTTGTAAAATAGACGAATGATGAGGACCGATAATCCTGTAGCCCATTTACATACTGGACTTTATAGTTTCGACCTTCGAAAATCCTTCTACCCAAAAAGGTTATTTACGAAACATGTCCGTCACACATGGACATTAGCTCGGCTCACTCTAATGAGAACAACTTTCTACGACTACCCGCAAAAAGTTGGGACTCCAGCCAGACTACCGCTTTCCACAACTATCTGTAATTAGGGACCGAAGCCGGTTTTTTGGCAGTTTTACCTGGGATGGGAAATTCTAATTTGGGGCTCTCTTTAGTTTTATTTAAATTAGGGACTAGCTTTTGCTATTCGGGAACTATTTCGTTTCCCGGAATCAAAACATTCACTAAATGAACGAAATCCTAGTGATAAAAAGTCTGTAAGATGTTGCTAGCAGTGCTAAGACCCGTAGAACTAAGCATTATTGTAGAAGAGCTGTGATAAAAATATTTTTCTATTTTACACTCAGGCAAATGATGCCATCGCTACTTTGGATTAAAAAAACTAAACAGATCTTAAAAGTTTCAAGCCACAGAAAACTTTACAACCCATACATATAATATCACTGGTGTATGTATACTATTACTTGCTACACATACAATAATCCCATGCTGGACTTCATATTTACGTTGTGCTTGAATGCCACACATCTTGTGCTATTGTTCTCTGCGAGGGACAACTAGCAACAAACTGAAACTAAGGCAATAGTGTATTATGGTATTGTGCTGTCGGGGGCTCCAAACTTGGGTACTGTGATGTCGTGTAATAGGAGTGACTTGTTGCTAGGAGGGGATATTAGGAGTTCATTTTGACTAGAATATAGACTATGGTTCGTTTCAAACTTTATGGCGGCTCGGAAGTTAGCAGCGAGTGACGGTTTGCGCAGGTTCAAAGTTTTTGGGCTCTCGGAACATCTAACATAAAGCTGCACAGAACTCAGTTTTAGGTATCAGCGGGACGCATCGTCTTGAAGTGTGCGGAGACCGTCTCTCGTAGCTAACTTCCGAGCCGCCATATAGTTGAACAGAGCTATACTAGAAATATTCTGAATATTTATGCCTGTTCTTTGAAACATAAGCACAAAATCAAACCGAAACAAACGGTTGAAGTTTTCATGCCATGCCATGACATGCCAGCTTAAGTCATACGTGAATTCCTTGGACGCGTGGCTGCTAAAATCGGAACTATCTCCGCCATCTTCTTATTTTTATAAAATTTCATGACATTTTTTTCAATTGTTTACCAACACAACTCCTGCTAAAGTTATTCAAACGGCAAAAAAATTCCTTCTAGTACTGTAAAGCTAAAAAACTAAAACCCAGTTAAGACTCAAGTAACCAAATCTTAACCGTTGAAAATTATGACGTCATCGCCGTTCTAATACAAAACTTACGTGTAACGACTAGTGACGTCACTTAGTACCTCATTACTATCAGCGCTCGCTCTCCGCATATTAATTATGTGAAAGTTCACAATAGTTTATAGTTCCTAGTTCGTGCTCATTACGGCGAGGTGGCTTTCAGGCGAATCATGTTAGAGGGAGTTAATGTTCCATTGGCCAGTTCAGCTCACACAAGTATTGTTTGGTATGGAAGTTTAAACTTATTTAACTTCTAGGAAAATTGTAATAACATACTGCGAATGAATGAGGAGCTCATAGCTAAATAATAAAAGCCGTTCGGCTGCGGCTTAACCTGAAGACGACTACCCAGGATGGTCCGTGGATGGGTGAATACCCATCACTTATCAAGTTTCCCCCGTGCCTCGAAAAGCACGTTAAGCCGTTGGTTGCAGCTGTCATTTGTAGGTCTTTGACAGTCGTAACAGCCGTTATAGGTAGTCAGTGGCCCGAAAGTCTGACAACCAGTCTTACCAAGGGTATCGTATTATCCAGCACTAACTGGGCTGTGGGGACAGATAGGCAGTCGCTCCATGTAAAATATACAGCTGCATGCGGTGAGAGTAGCAGACCCCAACATTGTTGAAAAGGCTAGGCTGGTGATGACTGCGAATGAATATTCTGTGATATTTTTTATATCGAAACTCACTTTTGAAAGTCGTAAAGAAACGAAGGGCCTAACCAAACAAATGAAATCGCTTTCAAAACATTAACTCAAACCACTTTGGACAGGATAGACATAAACTTTAAGGTAGCTGAATATTATGTCAATCCGGGTAGGATTGACATAATATTCAGCTACCTTCCCTAGGGTCTTTTCTGATTTCTCTACCAATATTGTTGTTTTTGTGCCCTAAGCTTTTCAATAAAGATAATATTTGCTCAAAACCATATCCAATTTTCTGACAGACCGGGCAAATACGCCGAGAAAAAATGTACACATTTTGCACCGACCATAAGAACCAAAGATTTTCCCCTCTTATTTCAAATATATTTCTACCCGCACTCAATCTTCTCGTAACACGTTGCCACTCCGAATCAATTCCTCACGACATATAACAGTTTTTGCTTAATTTTCCCTTTCTACCCTTCTCTGCGGCTTCTCAGTTGCCATGTGAATCGCTTGTAGCATGTTTGTTCCGAATTAACCAGTCCGGGCTCTCACGGCCTCACAGCTTCACTCTCTCTTAGTATTCCACACGAGCCTTTCATGAAAATTGTTATGAATAAGAGTTTTTATTGGAGGAAAGTATACGGTTGCGTAAGATTTTCTTTTGCCGCAATCTGGGCTACTGGAGTATACAAGTTTTTGTTGAAATGCTGTGGGGTACGATAAAAGCTAGATGACAACATGTTTTACTTAGTGACTTGAATACTAAAGTAGAACGAAACCTCAGATGGTAAATATTATTTTGTAACGAGACCATGTCTCATGAATGTTAGAATTTCACTTAAATTAGAGTCTGAAGTCGCTCGTTAGTCGATTCTTAGGAAGATCAAAAGGAATATGGAACACCTCGGTGTTGGCGCCCAACGTGGGACTGATTTAAATACAAGTAATTCACGTAATTGTACGTTTTGCCCTGAGAAACTGAAGTCAACCATTACGAGCCAAAGTGGAGAAGGCAACCGCGCGTGCTATTAGACTAAATCGAGTAAAATGTAATTCGGCATCAAAATGGCGACGCTGGGCCATAATGGTAGCTTAATGGCACATGTAATAGTGTTGTAAATAATTTCTGATGTGGGCCCTTTAGCGCAGCCCGAGGAGAAAATATTTACACCGATTTCGTGCCGTAGTACTTTCTGGGGATTTTAATCCACAAAGCCGAGGTAATTAGTTTAATCATCTTGGGGAGTGCAAATGCTGGGCAGACGCGGGAGATAACCTGCTCATATGCGGTGTAATTACTTCGTAAAGTATCATTTAGCATGTTATTAATTTTATCTTTCAGAAACATATTAGGATCACTAAAAAGTCAAGCGTGTCAATGACGACAGTATCGCTTCTGACAGTTATTTAGGTAAGAAGAGTATTCCCAATAAATGATTTATAAACGAACGACACACTCTTTGTAAGTGACAGTTGGTAAACAAAGCGGTTAGCGAACAAGGGATTGCTCTTAACCACCGCCACCCTACATCTGGGCCGTTACAGACTGATCCTACCCACATAACGCACTCCCACTGGCAACACCGCCAACATTGGCAACCCGGTAATAACCGTAAAAAACTTACCTCCACTACTTAGTGGAAAATTCACGGAATTTGGGATATTACCTGTGACGTCAAAACCGCAGTGCCAAAAATTTCCACCGATGTAACGTTATCGGTTGGATATTTAACCTAGATTTTTTTCCCTCGCTGTAAACAGAAAATGTAACAATAATGTAAAGTTATGTCATTCATTACATCAGTATGGCTTTATAATTTTGATGTATTAGGCCTTTTATAACTAACTGTACTTATACATATAGTGTTTATCAAAGCCTTACTTAAACATTTTTTTAAGCAGGATATTCTAATCAAACTTGATTATTATTTTCATAGTTCTTTTCTTGACACTATTCTATCACCTCCACATCTATCCTTACTTCTAACCGCAGCATCACAGAGGTATTAATGTTCTAATAAAAGCGTTGTATTAATATTCTAGTCAGGGGACTGACTAGAATATTAATTCAACGCGTTGGACATACGACGTCGGTTTTACATCTACCCTCTTTCTCTAAAAAAGTAAAACGTTTTAAATACATGTGAGGGTAGGATGCGGTTTAGTTTGTTTTGTCGTAGTAGTATTTTTGGGGGCATTTAGTTCGGTAGACGGTGTAGGGACAGGCTTGCTTTGTTAGTTTTGAAGCTTGACTGATAGAGTTAATACAGGAGAAAGGAATATATTTAGTGTATTTGAGGGATAGAAAACGTATTTATTTTTAGGTATCATATGTTGGCTTGTCATCAAAAGAAAATCAATATCCTCGATTCATGAATGGAGGAAAACATTACTATTTGGTACAATAAATTTCGCGAAGAACATCGTTTAGCGGAGTGTTTTATTTAGTTTTAGTGTAAGCTATAAACTGCTGTATTGTGTGAAGTGGTCGTTTATTTATTTTTATTACTACGACTACTATGTACCCACATTTTTACGTACTGTAGGTCAATGTCCCCTGCTTTATTTACTAAAGCTCTCCTTTTATATTCCCAAGTCTTGTTTGTTATAATATCGTGCTTCGTGGAAGAGTTATTTGAGTAATGAGTTCTTCACGCCAGTTCCCCTAAGGGGCAGTCAGAGTGCCTTATAGCAGTGTGTAATGGCAGTCCCTAATTGAAAGTGAAAAGGGTATCAAATCTAAAAATAGACGAGGTATTTGTCAGTACCATTATTATATCTTAAATAATACGGTTAAAATAATATCGTTGATCTGGTGGTCGTAAGGCTACTGATGAGCACGAGGTCTTGGGTTCCATTCCCAGATGGGTTTTTTATCAGGAATTTCTCGGTAGTAGCCTCGGAGGCAGCTTTTGTGCCCAAATAAAGGCAATACATAATATGTATGCTTGCCACCTACAATATGATACTTAAACATAAAATGATTAATGAAAAAAAAAGAACTTAAAAAAACTTGAAAATACGCTTTTATAAAATGCACTTAAAAGATGAAAATAAACCTTAGAGTGAATTTAAACGAAAAGGAATAGGTTTCATAAAAGCTTGTCACGTGAATAGAAGAGGCAAAGAAAAACTGTACGTACACAGTACACGCAGTGTACAGGGGTTAGGCAGAGGTATACGTCTGCCTAACCCCTTACAGATATCAGGCATGATTTTACGATTTTTTACAATGATGTAATAAAAAAAGAGTTACAAAGCATATTTTAATGTTGATTTCAGCTCCATGAACCAATGACTTTCGACATGTTTGATCGACCCGCTGTCAGTTTCACAAGTTCGAGTAATTCAGTTTTAAATGGAGCATTGTAATTAGTTAATTCTGGAGCTTAAAATGTTAAAATATTGTGAACGAACAATTAGCACTTGTCGATCAAATAGTTGAATTAATTGAATAAAATTAATAGTGTCGCGTTACAGGTTCACATCAAATGGATATTATTTCCGAACCGATGCAGGTAATTTGTTTTCATACATTTGTGGTAAATTCATGTCATTTATTGAATTATCGTTATTGATGTACGTACCTACAGTTTTTTAAATACTTATAATTATGTTATTCTCATTTGATGTACCTAAGTCTCAAGTGATGCGGTCGGCATTGCCTTAAATAAGGACTTCGTTTGTACCTAAATATTACACACATGCAAGAACACCCAGATCGGGAACTATTATGCATTAGTCCTGCCAGACATAATTCACTGAAAACTCACATCGTTCAAAACTACGAACAAGTTTCCCTAAACATTTTTAATCCATTTAAAAACGAAAACTAATGTAAACCTCCCCCGTCTGCATAGTTAACTCAACAGCTTGTTTCCGAGTCATTTTGAAGCAAAATATTATGTAAAATAACTTTCCCAAAAATGTAGTCTCGCGAATCTTGTAGTTCGCGACAGGTCAAGCGCAGTGGCTGCCAAGTTTGTAACTAGCGTGCACCGAAACTTGGCGCACTCTGCCAAGTTGCCAAGTTTCGCCAAGTTTTTCCTGTTGCAGGCAGTCGCGTCATAACTTTATGACTTCAATGGCCAAGTTGGGCTAACTTTAAATTTGTTGCCAGTTAGGATACAGTGAAATGTGTTGTGTACGAGGTTTAGGGTATTAAAAATGCATGTAGGTAGGTACGTGCTGGAAACTTACGTATGTAATCGTTATAATTATGAATGTAATCGTTATATGTGACGACCCGAATGGCGCAGCGGTAGTGAGGCTGCCTTACGTTCATAGGGTTCCGGGTTCGAATCCCGGTAGGAGCAAGTGTTTGTGTGATGAGCATGGACATTTGTTTCCGAGTCATGGATGTTTATATGTAAAACTAGCTTATGCCAGCGGCTTCGCCCGCGTGAAGTTCGATAATTGACCTACCGGGATAAGGACTATAATCTATCTCTGTGTCAAATTTTATCCAGATCCGTTCGGCCGTTCTGGCGTGATTGAGCAACAAACATCCATCCAAACTTTCGCATTTATAATATTAGTATAGATAGTATAGATAAGTATGTATTTACAAACAAAAAGTATATATGTAGTATATCAACTATCTGGTGTCCACGACACAAGCCTCGTTGCTTAGTGTGGCACTAGATGGCGCTGTGTGTAATGTCTAGCGATATTTATTATTATTTATTTATTTATTATTATATTTGTTTTCTCTTTGCGTCTGAATTGATATAACAGTACCAGCGTTTTAGTTTTTGATCTGTAACATAATCCGTATGAGCTGGCATCTTATTCTTTTAAAACACTGTACTACGCTAGGCCAGCTAAAAGTCAGAGTGTGTCCGCTGCCATACCGTCTATTCTACAATAAGTTGATAGCTATCTAGCTTCCCATACCTACTTCTGAAATTAATGAAAACCTTTATCAAACCTTTCCTGAATAAGTACAAAGGTTTACTTTTGCTAAAAGTATTTTCCAGTAAATTTTCCACTACAAGATTTTAACTCATTGTTGGAAACATTAACCCTCAGGTCATAAACCCAGGGCTCAGAAGTGATCCATTTTTGTGGCTAACAGTAACGACTCCCGCGGGGATAGCATGCTTACTAAGACTTGTTCTATGGTTTGATAGTGTTATATTTTAGCCTTTTAACAGAGCGAATAATCAAATACTTGAACATGAGTTTTCAAACTGATGTTTTTACAATAGACCGATCTCAATGGTTACAAAGGGAGCGTAACCTGGTCTTATATTCTATTGAAACAAAGGCAAGGCACTACTCATAATACTAATTGCATTAGGGTATTACGATATTATTACATTTTCTACCACTTGACCGTAGACGTTATATTAATGACGTATGTTATTTATTAAATATCGCAAATGGCTCAATCGAATGTCCTGATCTTGTGTCAAAAGTTACAATACGCACTAATCAGATGGGGCTGCGGCAGCGACCACTTCTACATGTACCTTATGCAAACACAAATTATAGACGTAATGCATACTTTCCGAGAGCCAGTCGCAGTTTTAACGTCTTGTGACACCGGCATTGACCTATTCTGCACTAATGCAAGCACAGTAAGGAAACTCTTAGCAAAGCCATTTTTTGTTCAAAAAGCACCTGCCAGCATTTGAACCACTTATTTTCCAAATTAGCTCAAAATTAATAATAATTTTATGAAATGAATCAACTTTGCTTTGAGGAAGTATCTTATGCTCTAAGGCAGTAACAATTTGTGTATTTACCTATATATTACTGTTAGAATAATGTTATTAATCTGTAAGCTTTCCTAAAATGTAAAAAAAATTATGCAAATCAAAAATATTATTTATGAAAGTATGGAAAACCTTAAAAATGTAACAAGTCATATTGCAAAAGGCTTATTATTGCAAATAAACACTAAAAGTAATAAAAACAATAAACTTCATAAACGCCAATAAGTTTTAAAGTATCAAAATCTTAAAGCGCAGTACAGAGCGCAGAACTAAAAGTAAACAAACATAACACACTAATAACTAGTCGTTGTGTACGGCCGGCGCGCGCGCGGCATTTCCTTACAAGTTTAGTAGCAATAACAATAAGCTTAAAGGTATGTCGCCAGCCCCGACCGAATTCTCGAGTAATTCCACTTTGCCCCACCAAGCCCGCCACCCTGGTGTGGCAAAGTGGACTGCCTAAAATTTTGCAGTGGAATATGCCCCACTATTCTGATTTGATGGGGCGGATAACACTAGCATAAACACTTTGTGGATTCTGCCCCACTAGGGTTGGCACCTCAGGATTTGTGTATGAAGGAAAAATGGAAAGAAGAAAGAAGAAGAAGAAGAAAATGGAATGGATGAATGGAATGGGATGGATGGAGAAGAAGATGGATGGAAGGTGAAATGTAACCACTGACGTTAGGATTTGACAAGTCTGAGACAAGCAAACGTAAATCTAAATACATCAAAATGGTTATTTAAACAGTGTATTAAGGTTCTACTTTTGTAAAAAACTGTCACATATTAAATCTTCCTGGATTTAATTAAATACATTATATAGTTTTGCTGTATTTATTCAATTTAGTCTGACATAGCTGTGACATTTGCTATTTGTATTCCATTTACGTTCCGATCCATCCGTTGCAAACATTAAATGATTTAAAAATATATTAAATGATTTAAATCTATATCATTTTATCCCGGCTTCGAAAAAGTAAATAAATACTTGTAATTATAAGCTCATAAAATTAGCTACGAGTCGTATGGTTACATCACTAATTACGCCGCGAACACAAATGTCAAAATAGGTCTATTATTTTGAGGTCCTTTACGTACAAACATCATGGCTTCATTTGTTTGTTAGTATTTTTTTATTTAATCTGAGATTAAAACATGCTGTTGGAGTAAAAATGACTAAACCGGTTATGGTTCACCACTGCCTCGCCCACCGCGACTTATCGGTTGTCCTTGTCTGACATTTTTTGTTTCATTCTGTTTGTTTACAAAATAGACGGACATTTGCATTTGTGGAGTGGTGGTGAGTGGTATTGAGTTTATTGTAAGTATTTTCGTATTTATTTTTCATGGATGCTGATGATTTGTGTAGATTTTTTTTAATAAGATATTTTTTTGTGTTTTTCAGCTTTACAAAAATGGCAGAAGACTCTGTAGCAGGAAGTTCTAGTGGGCAAACTGGCCTTGAATTTATAAATGATGGAAAATGTATTATTAGAGCTGGGCATCAATACTATTTCAAAAGAAAGTACAAAAATGCATCTGAAATTTGGGAATGCAAAAACAGAAGGAGACAAAAGTGCAATGGGTCGATTGTAGTGAAAGTAAGTCCCTACTTATTAGTAATTCTTTTTACTGACTCACTTTTAGTAATACGGGTCTAATACAATTTAAAATAATAATAATACATATACATATAATATTACTTGAAGTTGTGCTATGTTATAAATATTTTCTAATACCTACATTTTTTTGTTTTCAGGGAAATATACTTTTAAACGAAAAACCTCACCAATGTCAACCTGATTTTGACCGAGTCAAAGTGATAAAATTAATGCAGAAAATAAAGAGAGAAATCACTTCAGCAGACGTACCAAGCATTCCAGCAACATACGACAAAAATGTAGCTTCCTTACATTTAGAAAGTAGCAACAGCAATATTGTGAGTAAAATTCCTCCATTTTGTAAAGTAAAGTCTGCATTGTATAAATACAGAAACAAAAATGCTAATGTAAAAAAAATATATTACAATACATTATCAGAAATAGAAGTTCCTGAAAAATTTCATTCTTTTTTACTTGCCAAGTATATTGACGAAGATATTTCTATTTTAATATTTTGTTCAGAGCATGCTAAGAATTTGATGAAAACCTGCAAACATTTTTTTGGCGATGGCACTTTTAAAAGTTGCCCACAACCGTTCATACAATTGTATTCGTTGCATGCTGATTTGGGTAGCACCCAACAAACAACAAATATTGTGCCATTAGTATATGCTCTTATGAGTACTAAATCAACCAAAGCTTACACCGCTCTCTTTTCTGTAATAAAATCACAGATTCCGGATTGGCAACCACATAGTTTTCAGTCGGATTTTGAGGCAGCGGCTATGACTGGTTTTAAAAATGTCTTTAAATCAGCATCAATCAAAGGGTGCTTTTTTCATTTTTGTAAAGCAATTTGGAAAAAGGGGAAAGGGTTAGGGTTGACAAAATCTAAATATTTGCGAAAACAAGTAGCGCTTAGCGCAGTCTTACCCTTATTACCAGAAGAAAAGATTTTTGAAGGTTGGTTTTACATAGCCGCACAAAGCCCAGATGACGAAAAAAGTAAAGAATTTAGAAAATATATGCTGCGCAATTGGCTGAAAGATAACTTTTTAAAAGTGTGGTGCGTATTTGGGGCAAAACACCGCACAACTAATGCCCTCGAAAGTTGGCATAATAAACTTAACAAAAAAATTCTTAAAAAAAGCCCCAGTTTATTAAGACTTCTTAATGTCTTATACGAAGACATAACGCTTTCAATAGTTAAATCTATGCAGAACCAACCTTCCAAGCTACGCCTTGATAAATATATACAAAACGATCAGAATATACAAGATGCCCAAATGGAGCTCATAAACGGCGACATTACGGTTGGACATTTTTTGGAAAAACTAAGATAGTTTTTCCAAGAAATCTATTTTAGTTTTTCCAAAAAATGTGAACTAAACAAATACAAAATCTATGATTTTAGATGATTTTAATTCTTATAAATAGTCAGTACTCAAACTAATATAGTGGCTGTTTGTTATGATAATTATTTTGTCAACAGTCAGTATTTACCTACTTTCGTTAGGATGTTTCTTATTTGTATTAATAAGACTTTTTGCTATGTAAAATTTTATCATTCTATAATTTTAGTTTTTGTTTTTTAGCCGGAAGTAATTTCGTGGCTGTTTTTTTGCATATAAATTGTTTTTATTCATAAGGTAATACATAAGACTGTTTTATACCATGTCGATCAATGTGTGATTCTATAATCTGTGACTCTATAATCTGTGATTCTATTTTTTGTAACAAGTAATTTAGTGGCTGTTTGTATGTATATAGTTTAAATTTATTTTTTTAATTTATAACGTAATCAGTAAGAAAATACCTATATCTACACAAACCATACAAAATGATGACGAATCTGTGATTTTGAATAGTTATGTAGTAAATATGTTTCGTTTTAAGAACATATCATAAGAACAAATCATTGTTTAATTTGTGATTATCAAGATTTATCTTAGTTAGTAAGATTTTATTTGTAAAAGGTATACCAAATGATGAAGAATCTGTGATTTTGAATAGTTATGTAGTAAATATGTTTCGTTTTAAGAACATATCATAAGAACAAATCATTGTTTAATTTGTGATTATCAAGATTTATCTTAGTTAGTAAAATTTTATTTGTAAAAGGTAATTAATCTGTGATTTATAAACCGATTCCTTCCAGAAATAAATAGTACATTAAAATTATTTATTTATTTTTTACTTTTATTTAAACCACTTCGCTACGTATTAAATCTAAGCTTCCAGCACTAATAACGTTTTACTTACAGATATAGGTATACATTTATTTTTTTTTACAAACAAATGTAAAAATACATGTTAACCTTCATACACAAATCCTGAGGTGCCAACCCTAGTGGGGCAGAATCCACAAAGTGTTTATGCTAGTGTTATCCGCCCCATCAAATCAGAATAGTGGGGCATATTCCACTGCAAAATTTTAGGCAGTCCACTTTGCCACACCAGGGTGGCGGGCTTGGTGGGGCAATGTGGAATTACTCGAATTCTCTCCGTCCCGCTCCCTCACTCGCAAAAATATGAAAAACAACCCCGCGCGGGGTGGGCCTCCCAAACCAGTGTCATAACGACTGCGCAAGTGCGTTGACGTGTTATTGATTTACGGTTGATCCCGTGATGTAATCTCCGCACGCGCCTCTTGTGTCTTACCCCTGGATTGCAGTGCATTAAGTGTTAGTGTACTAATTGTGAACACGTTGCCTCGACCGCGTAATGTGCAGGCTAGGTATACAAACCAGCACACCTACAAATGGTAAAAACATCGTGATTCCTGGAAAAATATTGTAAGTACTGTGATTCCAACTTTGTAAATACGCCAAAACTACAGGAAATTAATTTTACCTTCGTAAACATTTTTTTTTTGTTTTAATGTGTGTCAGTTGACGTAGTTATGACCGACCTAAGCCGGCAAAGTATGAAGAAGTTAGAATGTAAATATTTGGAATCAAATCGTTAGGAACTTACCTATGCCACGTGAGTCGGGCGGGGTTAAAGAACTCACGCACGCATTAGTGTGCCTTGCCTACAGCCTACAGAAGGATTCGATAGCGCGTGCGCAACTATTTGATACTTTTTATGACTTTCTACATTTTTGAGGTTTTCCATACTTGCATTAATAATATTTTTGATTTGCATATTAGTAGCCCTAATGCAATTAGTATCATGAGTAGTGCCTTAGTTTAAAATAATGCCCATGACTTCAATTGCACCCTGTATAATCATTTTCCAATTAGTAAACTTTTTGAAGTGACCTTGTACAGATTTTTTAATATAATTAATACTCTATCGAAGAATTGATAAAACTTTCTTAAGTCTATTTATTGAAATTAATTGAGTTTCTAAACACTAGGCAAACTTGTTTAGTTCCAGGCGTTGGGAATACAATCTTAAGGACGGCCGTTGTTCGGGGCTCTGGCATATTTCAACAAATATTGTTGGATTAAAGATATCTGAAAAAGGGTTGTCTAAGTGTGAACATATCTTAAAAGTACTTTCTTTTAGTCTTTCTTTCTTTATCGTGTGGTTAGTGACTAACCTGGCCTCTGACTTGGCTTTACATGCCATCGATTTTAGTAAAGTTATAGGTAATTCGAATCAAACCAAAAGTAATTTATTCAAAAGCTGAAAACTAGCTTCTTAACATCAAAATTACGTGAGACAGTCCCCCAAAACGCACTTCATTTGAATGTTTTTTAAACAAACGATAGAACAACATAACACCATGCCTGTTTCCTCGAAGGGCGCGTTTCACCAGAACACAGAACTATCTATTCTATTTTTTAATTCAATCTAGTGATAAGTTCCTCCCTCACATCCAACAAATGCAAAATACCACCCCTTAGGAAACTCTCCCAAATCACTCATAAATTATGAAAATGAAACCCCAGGCCACTATTTAGGCCTCACACAAAGCGTGTCCATTAAGCCTAAACACAGAACTGGACTGCACTGAAACTCGACCTTACAGCACTACACACGCTCGCTACACATTAGTGATTTGCCTGTATTCTAGCCCAGTATATCCTGCATCCATTTCACTAGATATAAGTACTCATCAGTTCCACAGAGTAATTAAGCTCAGAAGGACCATAATACTGCCCTCGTAACAGTAAATGCAGTACTTGCCAAACGTTTTTCTCAAAACCGCCATTTTCCAAGTACTGCGTAAACTGTTGCGAGGGCAGAATATGCTACAAAGGATTTGTGCGCACAGCTGTCGATTCGGTAACAACTTTTACTTATCAAAAAACACTGTACAAAGGCGGACTGAATGCCTTGGGCATTTTCTACCAGTCTACCTTAGGGCGATGCAGAGAGAAAACATAGTAGGTGCAGCATAAAAGAAAATGTCAAGAAAACTATAATTATAAGGCATGTTTCTTTTACCTTTTATGCTATCGAACGTCGGCCCGCGCAACGTTGGACGCCATCGGCTCGAAGAACGGACGATCTTAAAAAGGTGGCTGGGTTAAACTGGATGCGAAACGCGAATAACAGGGTGTTGTAGCTCAGCTTGAGAGCGGTCTATATCCAGAGTCGACTGGAATAGACTAAGTTGATTGCTACTGAAGAACATGCAATCTCTTTTAAACTAACGTACCGCTCAGTTTATGAGCCGCTAATAGTCTCTATTGTGATTCGCTATTGCTTCATTTGCAGTAGCAGACCTTCTGTATGTCCTTACTCAGTGGTACAGCGTCCATTTCGCTAGTTATTAGTGCTTATCTGAGCTGGCGGCGGCGGTCGCCGCGCGGATGCAAATGTGTTCAAATTGCGAGCACTGCACACTGCACAAAGGAAAATACTGGCTCATTCCGTGATGTTTTTAAATGGGAATATCATACCGTTGTGGCGAAAGGTTGAATTTAATTAAGTGAAAATTAGGGAAGTAAATACATGGTAAGTTGCCTTGACAATATTGTTGTTAGAGAACCAGTTTTCAGCTCTATAACCTCGTAATAAATGAAGCTGTTAGTTTTTATAACTCAAGCTCGTAATATCATCACAATTATCCCAACCTGCAAAAATTGCCTTCAATCTCAACAGTACATTCAAAGAACATATCATAACAATATGGCTTTACAATGGCGTATAATATTAAATAATTCAAACAAATTATTTAACAATTACTTAACAGAACGTGGTCCCACTATCAATAGGCCGCAGTTCAGAGCCAGTTAGGCTAGCCCTATTATCGGCTAGAGATTGTAGTAGACAATAGTAAGCAGCTCCTAAGAGTAATCGATTTAGTGACAAGGAGTAGTAACAATAAGGAAGGCTCTTGCAAAACCTCGCTGAAGAAACGTCATTGAAATATCACAGATGATATAATTGATCAAACAGGTACCTACAATGGAATTTAAAAAAATGCATGTAGATACCAAAGTGGGTGGAAACTTTTAAGTACTTATCTATAGTACAGACAAGCGTCTTCAAGCCTCTGCGATACTGTGCTATTTTTTTGGTGTCTTGCCGAACATAATTATAAAGACACTACAGCACTTTCTTAGCTTCTTTTTCTACAAAATAGGTACACAATACACTTGCTACTTTCATCTTCATGTACAAAAAATTGAGCTTCGTTTGCCAGCTTTTACTGTTAATCCATTACCTCCCTACTCCATGGCACAAAACGTACACCGGGTAATCAGTGCCTCGCCAATTATACACTAATTTGTCAAACGTGGTATTGAATTGAACACAACGCCTAGTCTGGCGTCCCTTTGTTTGTGGGCAGGCGTGGTAATAAGTGCGCCATCAATATAGATTTAATTAAAGATGGTAGTGTGTGCTCTTTGAGGGCTTGGTATACTAAGCAAGGACGTTTGTGGGAACCTAGAAACGGTAAAAAAGTTCACGATCTCACTATTAATAATAAATTGCAAAAGTAACTCTGTGTGTCTGTTATGTTTTCAAGTCTTAACGGATTTTAATGGAAATTAGAACCTAGGTAGACCAGGCCCTAGGCTAGGGCATGGAATACTTTTATCGCGGTAGTTTTGACTGGCTTTAGCTCGGGGCTCATTACACGGGGCAGCATTGTACATTGTAAAAATTGTAGAATCACTTCTTACTCTCAACAAGGTTTTCTTGCGATAGGTTTCGTATCGAAATAGTTATTGCTACTAAAATACTTTCCTAGTTAAAAATTTAAATCTCTTTCTAGCAAAGGTTTTACAAAAATTGAAGTGTCGTTTTAAAACCACCCAGGTAGCAGTTCAGCTTCAAGAAAGCAGACTTTTCTATCGAATCTCCCTAATTAGGTACCCTCTTCCGAGGCCCCGAACTCAAGCATCTCATCCTAGACGAAACTGTTTCTAGTTTCCTACAATTAAGGGGAACACTACGAAACAAAACTATAGTGCTTGGTCTTCAGGAAGTTTTTCTTACGAATGGGCTCCGGGCTAATGCATTCTCTTTCTAAACGATATCACAATGGAAATGCGAGCTCTTTATCGTTCTGAACGTTGGCATTGTCTAGATAAGTTTCTAGTGCTTTCTACTTTGAGCTCTAAGCAAATATGCAATTTACTTTTTCCTGCGTCTAGTAATTCCCTTAATAAAGTTCAAAATTGCACGTGAACAAACCCTAATAAGTTCACTTACACCCATATCTATAAACAAGTCAAAGAGTTTACTTGAGTAAATGTCATTATTTAAGATACCATTTTTATCATGTATTTTAGTAATTGCTTGATATTAGAACTGTAAAAAGTTATAATTCTTAGCTTTGCTTCATTTGTCGGTTCTTACTTCGTTTAAATTCTTGTCTATTGCATAAAAAAAATTGCACAAGTAATTACTTTAACTTGACTATAGATACGGGTGTGAGAGCTGACACGCTTGGACACGAGCTACTTGCGTAACGACAAGTGTATTGCGACAGCTACTACGGGAAAACAAATAATGGTAATTGTTCGGAGCAGCCCACGAGGCACTGCGACGCGACTTGCGATTCTAAACCCAGAGGAAAAAAGTGAAAAACGCGCGTGTCGTTTGACGCTAGTCTTATCGCACGAGGCCGTGAACACAGCACTCAGAGAGTGTACACTTGAGGCGCATGAAACTGTAGCACCCTCAAAATTCTCGCAAACAGTGATCGAAGATCAGACGTGCAGACAAGCGGGGGGTTTATCATTTGCAATAGGTTTGCGGCGCTGTGCACACATTTCACGTGGCGAGATACCCGATATCTTTAATGTTTCATCGGGTAACGTGCCTCCAGCCCCGACGACGTGCCTCTCGGTGTGTGCCAACCTGGATTATTTATGTAGCCCTGGGCGAAAGCTGTTCATTTTATGAAGTTTGCATTTCGAGATGGGTTTTTCGTGAAAAATTCATTATTTTAAATGTATAAAAATTGTTTTGTTAGCGCTGTGTTTTATGTTAATTGTTCTTTCATTATGAATTAACTCTTTCCTGGTATTTTACTAAACACTACCTTCTGCCTGAAGCGACTTCGCCAGCGAGAAGGTTCTTGTTTTAGCACAAAACACATCCTATCGCACTCGGCCATAGTGTACTTTTTTATCAGTAAAATACTTTTTGTAATTGGATGACTAGTTTCGGCGATTACCTCCGACTTCCAAACTTAAAAATTTTACCTCTTTGTTAGTGTTGATAAACGACACATAAACGACCAGAATATAAGACCCGGTGGTCTTATATTTAGATTCTGGAAGACCACAAACACAATGTATAACATCCACAAGACTTAATCACAAATGCACACACATAAGAAATAGTGGCTACACGTCGGGGATCACAGGCGTGATGTTATGATATGGTAAAGAAATATAGCACAGCAGAACAATTTTACTAAAACTGAAAGTAAAACAAATATCCATCTCATTGTTTTTAATCCTAAAGAGCGAAGTGAACAAGGCTGAAATATAGCCATCCTAGTAAAAAGTCATTAACTAAAAAGCTCCCACGCACCGTACTTCAGTTTTAATTGAGATGTTAATGTCGGCTGGATACGCCTTTATTTTATCTGAAGGAGATGAAGGGTTTCAAGTGATGTCGAATAAAGCTCTGTAGGTGTATGAAGCCCTGGTACTTTCTATTGAAGATTGAGAATTACTTCAAGATTCATTTTGATTGCTTGTTGGTAATGGGATAAAATTACTACTGTAACTAATACTCTTTAAAAAGTTTTGTTATATAATTGTTTCAGTAAATCAATAAAACAATGGCTTTGCTGAGAAGTCATAACTGATAACTCTGGGCCTAACTGAACTCTGAACTGTGACTGTGCGCCACAGCCACAGTTCAAAGAACAACCAATTATTGTGACACTGAGTAAAACCTTGCTTTATACAAACATGTTTCGCATTAGCTGTTCGGAAGACGTCACTAGAAATACTAATTATGAACAGACAATACTGCTATTGAATACGGCGCGATGAATTTCTAGGTATCACCTTTTCTACGAATCGTAACCCAACTCCATAAAGCTCATTTAACTACAACTTCCAGATCGAGCTCTAAACTGAACTTATAAATATGGTTCAAACAGCCCCGAGGCCGTGGTTAGCCCGTTACTAACGGAATCACTTTAACCATAAGTAACTAGATAGAAAGTTAGACTGTTGCATTCGAGCTTGTTACCTGAATCGATTAGGCAGATAGAACTACGATGCACTAAGACTTGTTGATAAGCAGCTGAAACAATGAATTATTAATTTCCTTTAAAATCATCTATATTGTGATAGACAGTGCTTTACACAATTTGGGTGCTGGTTTAGACAGAAACCACCAGCTTATATGAGAAAGAGTTGTTTTGCGCCAAGGTTCCTTTCTCATTTTAATTTTCATCATCCATCATCAGATTGACCTTCTTACTTCTAGGAAGCAAATCCGGTTACATCACAGCAATACCTAGCTGTACCTACTTCCCTAGCCCGGGCACGTGATACGCCTACCTAACGACCTACCACAGGTTATCTCTGATGCTAGTTGCTACAGAACTACAATTTGTATCGTACGCCAGTCATCCAGTCCAGTCCAGTCCAGTCGCCAGTATCAGTATATAGGTAGTTGGAGAGCTGCAGTAACTACTGGTACCTCGGCTGTTAGACAACTAATTAGAAAAGATCAGAATAGGAAGTGTATATTTGTTTAAACTTCAATAAAGTAAGTAAAATGTGGATACTATTATATCTGCCTCTTATTTGAGGGGGAAGCGCTAGGATAGCCCGCGAAATTAAAATTTTCTTGTGGTAGTTTAGAGGCAGGTAATATCCACATTTATTTACTTCCTTGAAGTTTATTCCGGTCTCTGCTGATTAGGAGCGTGCCATGATTCTGTTGTTCTATGGTTTATCGAAGATTGGATCTTAGTTATCACGGATCTTTCTTAACAATAGCGAGATTAAGGTGTCAATTATAGCATTTCCTGCATCTTTTATATTCGTAGGATGTCATGTAACTATTATTAATAACCTTTAACCGGTTTTTACATCTTGTTGTCTTCGTCTGCCTACGGTTATGCTTGCACAACTAGTTTATCATTGCCTTTTCTAAGTCCTGCTTAATCCTCGTAAATGTCTAGTTTCAATGATTTCATCAATAACGAGTTTTAAATCGCGAAATCCTTTGTAAGTTGTCTTATTGAGCGAAAGGTTTATTTGAAATATTAACCCAATTAGTCAATATTCCAGAATTCCAGTGTTTTCAAGATAAACGAGTATCAAGGGGAATATACAGTCAGGTGTTTTGTTTATAATTATTTTTAAAGGTCAGTTTCTGAAAACAAAACAAGTTCACTGGGTTTTTTTACCCGACTGCACCAGAAGGAGGGTTATGTTTTTCGAGAGTATGTATGTAAGTATGTACATATGTATGTATAATTGTTTGGCACGCTCTGCGGCCTGAACGGCTCGATGGATTTTAGCTTGAGAGGTGTCGTTAGATTCGTATTTACTGTGAGAGTTACACAGGGTATATCAAAATAAATTTAAAAAAAAAACAAAATGGCGGATTTTTTGCGCCAAATTCAAATGTTTGGCACGCTCTGCAACTTGAACGGCTCGATGGATTTTAGCTTCAAAGGTGTCGTTAGATTCGTATTAATTGTGAAAGTGACACCCGGTATAAATTTTGCATCAGAACACAACATAAGCTGGGAGTACCGCCACGCGGTGAAGGCGGTAAAAATTTGTTTGGCTAATCGTCTGCGAAATCTTTCACATTTATAAACTAAAAAGCTGGAAAAAAAAAGTAATTAAAAAAACCAGGAAACCCGACTGCGGTAAAAAACTTAAGTTAAAAAAAAAACACTAAAAAGCTAAGAACAAGCACATTTTTAATTTAAAAAAGTTGGAAACAGGGACCCATTTGAGTTTGAAAATATAAAAATAAAATAAAAAACTCAAATGGATCCCGCCTACTTCCAACTCTTTTAAATTTAAAATGTGCTTGTTCTTAGCTTTTTACTGTTTTTTTTTTTAAATTAAGTTTTTTACCGCAGTCGGGTTTTTTAGTTTTTTTTTTTATTTATTCTAGACATTGTTGTTCGTTGCTTTTTTGGGGTTGACCTTTATTTGATGAAGTAAACAAGCTAACAGCATTTTTATTTTGCAAATACCATTACTAAAGACAAAATTCTCAGATTTTACTAAACAAATTTATGAGAAAACTGAAATTACATTACAAGGTACAAGGAAAATCACTAGCACGTCCCCAAAAGCATTCCCACACATACGCAATGTAATAGGACAAACATTTCTTGCAAAACACATTACGAGTGTCTGCAGAATTTGAACAAAACTTGGAATATGAATTATTACTGAAAGTAATCCGAAGTGTCTCGGCATCGAGGTGTAGGCATACGTGGGTAGGCACGACTCCAGCCATTTGCCAAATGAGATACTCTTAACCCGGGTTCACACGATGCTGGGGGACTAATATTTGTTGAGGTGAGTGCTCGAATAGTGCTGGATCTGTTGTGAGTATTGTTAGCTGTGTCGTCGGTATACGTTTGGGTGATCGCCAAGATATTGGCAAATACTCTAACGTATGTATATTTGAAAGCGGCGGGGTATTAATTGCTTTAGTGAACTATAAACTTACTCACTATTTGTCTGTTGGTTGGTTACAGCGAAGAATCGAACTGATTTTCATGTTAAGGAAAGGCTGTAGGATACTAACACTAAAGGAGAGGATTACTATTAAACCTCTAATAGGAATTTCTCAGTATCAGCCCGGAGTCTGAATCTATACCCGATTGATGGCAATAGGCTCGCCCCGTGTCACCTTGGACTTGAACATAAATTAGCAAAGTACGAGTGTAATTTATTAGGTACAGTCACGAGCACCAATATACACTTAGCAACTTTTAAAAGTGATTTTCTCCTACTTCTGATTAAATTCTCATGTTGTTACGAACATAGCATTTTAAAAACACATATTTTATGAAATAGGTCCTATCTCGCAAGTTGCAATCGTTATTTCTCGCGAAAATTGCTTTTAAAATTACGAAAGTGTATACATATTGGTGCTAGTGACTGTACACCTCTGCCTAAACCCTTCTTCGATTACAAGCAAGATGTTATGTTACTTTTAAATGTAAAATACTATTATTGTAAAAAGTCTTAAAAGGAAGTGTAGCAAATGTGGCAAATAAAGAAGAAAACAACTGTAAAGCACACAGTAACACCGCCCTTACGTAGTGTAAGGTCCTGTCCTACTAAACCAGGCCAGTACCAGCAGTATCACCGCACCCTTGATCTACTCGCCCTAACCACTAGTCACGTCTAAACCCGCCTCGTCCTAAAGCGGGCCACGTGCTCGGCGCCTGCCCGTTACCCCGCATCCCGCTGCATTATCGCGCCGATAAAATCACACTGTCCGTCAGACGACACGTTTACGGCCTCCGCGGGAACCTTTTTACACCGAGACGTGACGGATTTGTTAGGTAAACGGGCCCTGAAGACTGGAGCCCTTTACGTACTTACTAAAGCACTTACTCTCTCCTTGAACATCCTTGAGTCCTTTGTTTCGTCGCCATTGCTCTCAAAAAGGTGAAGGCTAACATCGAGAGGAAACCCGGGCAGGTCCTACAATCAAAAATTCGAAGACATGTGACATCTAGCAACCCGTAGTGGGTCAATATGGTGGATTAAAAATACAGCCCATTCTTTCTCCTAGAAGAGCCCGTTTCTCAGCAGTAGGAACATTATAGCTGCTTATGCAATTATTATAGAAAAGTGCATGCTTCATGTATGTACATAATTATGTATGTATTTTATATGTAAATATTATACCTCACACTGATACAGTACAGTATTGTCTCATATTTGCCCTCTCGAATCCATCCAAAGATTACCATTAAAATTATCGCTTTTTGCGGTAAGACCGCCCATTAAGTCATCGTATTAAAATTCCTCCACTTTATATCTGTAATATGTATCGTTTATATAATAAAGAGAATTCTATCTGTCTATCTTGCTCTAGCACTCGTACTATAACCCTACTAGAGACACGTAACCAAGGCCTGTATAAGATCCTAGATTTAAGTGTTAGGTCCGACAGAATTATTAGCATCATTAAGTTAATCGCTAGTAATTAGATCTCCTACGCCTAGGTCCTTAGCACCAGATGAGTTTACAACGTCATCTGAATAGGAGTTAAGCCAGCAGTTTCAGATTAATTTTGCTTGTACTTTGTTATCGTTAAGAAAGTAGAAGTAATATAAGTTTGTGGGGGTATGAGGTAATCTGCGGCTCGAAGGTACGTGTTGAGGTCTCAGCAGCCACGTAATGAGTTTACGTTGAGTATTTTATCGCCTTGTTGACATTTCTAGAGGCTATTTCTTTAAAATTTCCAAACAAAAGAGTTTTGCAGGTAAAGTCATCTAAATTTCTGAAGAAGTAGACGATTTTTGGCTCATATTTGTCGATTCATTCTTACATTGTATTCCTTCCTGTTTATTATTTTTCCTTTGTTTGCTTCCGCAGTTTTCTAATCCTGCCAGTGAGAAGCTTTATTTATTATTATAGGTGCTTCATGTTTAACAAATCCCTGTTCCATGCTATCGTACACAACACAGTCCACACAATAAACTATAAGACTTATACGAGCGTGTTATAACCAACACAACAATCCGAGATCTTGCGCTAAAAATCTCGAAATACCCTCCAATTGAAACGTAACTCTGCATCATAGGGGATAGAGTGGAGAATTCTTTGTGAACAGCAATTCAGCCTTTGGCTATGCTATTTGAAATGCCGTGTGAGCTGAGTCGTTTTAAAAATTCACTGCGAAGAGAACTGAGGGTGAAGTGAATTGGTCGTTAGTACCCATCCTTATTGAGTCCTGTACTGGGAGTTCTATCTGCTCCGCTCTCCTGTTACCTTAGGGAGGTAAGGACCAATCGCTATCCAGCTCCGTATTGCTCAGAAAAGCTTGCCTCTACAAATTGTGTACTACAAGTGTTGTTCTGCTGTTTCTAAGAATCTTAGAAATATCTTTTCCCGTAATCCGATTTCGATTAAAATTAATCGATTATTCGATTTAAATTGGCTGTTTGCTAGTTGTGAGGGATAATAAGGTTATTTTGTTCTAAGTGAAATTGTTTAGATTCGCAGTTGCTTTTAGTATTAGTTCTTACATTTGGCATAAAATATAACAAAGTACGTAGTCAAATTGCTGGTGAGTTTGTTGCGTAACTCTTTCTTCCTGGTTTAAACTAAGTGAAAGGCCGTAGCTTAATTTGAATAAATGATTAGATAGTGTACCGAGTAACTGGGTTGTGGAGGTTAAATTGGCAGTATAATACTAGTATTCAGCTGCATCCGGTTAGACTGGAAGCCGACCCCAACATACATAGTTTGGAAAAGGCTAGGCACTTAGACAAAATGATGATGTTGATTGACTAACATTGTTATTTAATTGTGTAAAGACTTCATACTCAGCTTCTATTGGTAATTCACTTCCAGGTAACAATTACAATAATTGTGTTTCAGCTACAATGTCACCTGTCAAGGACAGAGATAATATCAGACATTGGATATTGAAATGTGTTACGTTAAGTGTCGAGATCTCATCTCGAGAACGTCGAGAATTCAATGCGTGATGTTATCTCAATCATCTTCAATTAATTAAGATAATAGTATACACAACACTACTCGACGATGAGGCCTGTAGGGATAGCAAATGTGGCTACGCTTTGAAAAGATTACATCAATTGTATAAAGGTCTATTAGCTTAATAACTCATTTTTATATGTAAAAAGAAAAACATTTTTTTTTACTAATATCGATGAAATAGTATATTAAGTAATATTTTCAGCAAATTATTGCTAACTTTAGAGATCTTATCGAAAAGTCATAAATACTTGTGTATTTGTCTACTTCCACACACCAAACAAAGCACTTGACCCCACTTCCGACACTTTCTTCGGAAGTGTAAGATTTATGAAGTAATATCTCCCATAAATCTTCGACAAAATCTCGAAAGAATCTCCACCATATCTAGCAATTGAGTCACTGGAAATAAAGTTTTAGAAAGATGATCTACACTACTTTTATAAATCGACTTATTTTAAACAGAAAACTTGGCCAAATCCAAAAATTGCCTTTCAGGAATCCTAAACATATAATAAAAAGATTCCTGGTTCAGATTACAACCAAAACGCATTTGAAAAGCTATCTACTCACTCGATTAACTTCAAAGCAACGCAAAATACTCGAACCCCCAATGACAGTGCTGTGACACAGTAATTTCGGCGTAACCAGCCTTTCTTTCTGCCGTTTCATGGGACCTGTGCAACCTCTTTCCTGTCTTCGTCACTCCTGCCAAAAGTTTGGGTGTAAGAGTGAGACAGGTGGAGGTTTCGTAGTTATTGCTTCAGGACTGGAATCAATACTACATGGCGTAGAGCGAAGAACACGCAGCTTACCGTTGCATAATGTATGTCACGACCATTACGGGTGTAGTGTAGAAGTTGTCGGATTTTGATTTAAACTGTTACAGCGTTTGGGACTGACTTTACGTGTGAAGTTTTTCGCGTTGGGGAAAATGGTTTTGTGTGGAGAAATTGGGTTCTATTTTGCAGTAGCTCGGCTATGAATAGTTTCAAAATTCTGGTGGTTAGTTATCCTTTAGTGTTATCTACACTTAGTAAAATGAAGTCCGCCATTAAGCCCCAGATTTTATCCAAGGTTTATAGATTCTAATCTATAGATTTGTATCGTTATTAATAATAGTCTCATGTCCATACATGTGGGTGTATGTAAAATAGACTTATTTTTCTTTGACAGCCTACGGTAACGGTAACGGTCTCCAAACTAAATCGTATCGTAGCGTGGGCTGAAACTGTTAACTTAGATGAACATTTGTTTTGCATATTTACTTTCTATTTCAAGTCAAAGAAATAGTATCATACGTTTTTTATTTTCTAAATTGCGAACCAACCAATCAAGATGAAATACGGCTAGTGAATAGAGCCGAACAACTGAGGATCCCCTCTCATAAAATACCTATCAATTATAATTTTTCCACAAACTGTCATCGAACAAAGCACATGAATAGCGCCACCGGCAGAGATCATAGTTTATAATCCTCTAAATCCCACAGCTCCCAACTTTAGGGTCCACAACTAAGTGAAACTGATGAGTCCTGCCACGTCGAGACACCATAAAATATACAACTTTTGCCCGTAACTTCAGCTCAGTTTTGCCAAATGACCGGTTAGCGTCGTAAACCCATTGTGTCGAAGGGGTCCAAATAAGGACCTTATCATGAGGTCGGGTAGTAAAAAGTCCAATGGTGACCTTCGTTTTGTGGCTGTGTTATGATGATGGTAAGATAGAAAGGTTATGGTGTTCAGTGCATATTGGTTTTGGGTTAGTAGTCATAATATGAGAGTTTTATCTTGTAAAACTAACTCTAAAATCTTATAAAAGAATCCATACATGTTGTTTCCATTTCTGACAAAATATAATATCTGAATTTAAAGTCTATAAAACTTTACAGCGACGCGTAACAATAAAAAGCTTTACCACTTCACCGCAAATATCCAAACCGCCGAAACCGCTGAGCACCCATACGAGAAGCATACTACCCACTTTTCAGCCTTTTAAATAATTTAGCGTCGATTTTATCGCCTTTTGCGGCGGATCTGCATTTATGACCAATTCTCGCAGGATCGGATCCTTGGAGTTCTTATGGGGAACGCTTCCCGGGGTACTATAACGTTGTTATTCAAATCCAGACCGTAATTGTCACATTATGTACGCTTTCTGACTGACACATGGCGCTAAGATTAATGGTTGTGGGTTTCCGATCGCAGGCTACGCCGAAAAGGGTTTTTTATGCTCCCTTCACGTGAGTGAGTAATTGAAATAAATGATCGGCTTACTCGTCTGTTAGGATGTTGTTGGAAGTCAACGTTTGTGATAAATTGTTCGTGTGATTTGGATTTCTTTCAATAACCTTTTTATGTATTTACTTTCGAAATTGTGTGTATTCACATTCAAGATCTTTTTCTGACATTCTTTATTGAAAGCGGAGGGTTTATGTAAAGAGCGAATGTTTTTTTTGTTATATCAGAGCAGTGTACACATTACAAGTGCTACATTCACGAGCTACAATTGGCACCCAACGTGGACCAACATATCGAAAACTTTCCGCCATATACACACTACACTTCATCGTTTAGAGGTCGTTTGTTTTCATGCGTCGCCTACCATCCGTGCATGTATATTGCTACCAAAAAGCGACCAGTCTTCAACGAGTCCATTTCGTGCTGAAACTTGACATGAAGATCGAGTGCTGTTTAAATTGAAAAGACAACCACGGAACTACAATAGCCTATTTACTAATTGCATCCCAGCATGGGATCAATAATATTAGTAAAAGTGCGTACGGTCTCATCGCCATACATTTTTCTGCTTACGCTGTGCCCTACTTTAGGCCCACTACGCGCAACTAAATTAATATTATAAACATAGCAGTACTAACGATATTTCATATAGTGAATCTATAACCGTGTAACTATCAACAACTTAGAGAGAGAATCGCTTATTACTGTAATACTGTAATCCTTGCCTAAATAAATCTAATTGGTGAATCTTGGTGGAAACATGTTTCTCTGCTAAACTTAACTCACAAGAACTTCACGACAAATCAGTGTACGGAGTTAACTACTACAACCCGTACAAAGTGTGCAGTTCTAATCTCCCTGCTAGTCGTTACAGCTACTGAAGCTACCCTCCTCTTTCCCTTAACCGCTATACTTTTTCGCAAGCTTGTTAACTTCTGTTTATGTCACTCCAAAGGAAACCATATTGAACACAATCCATTTAGCGTGTAAACACGAAGCGATAAAAACAAAATGTTTTTAAACTACGCCAACACAGCACAGAAACTGTAAACATTTTCACAATACCCGCACTATACACTGTTGGCGCCCAGTGTGGGTGCAACAAAAACTTTTTGTCGATACCACCACGGTACATATCATCGGTACAAAGGCCGTTCGTTTCGCCAACTACCCTCCCTGAATAGTATGTTACTTCAGTATTTAGTGAATCCATTTGACGTGAAAACTACACGTACCAGTTCTTTTTACGACAGCCTCTAAAGTAAGCAGTATTTTTTCAGACATATGTCAGAGTTTAAGTTATTTATCTATTTATTTAATTTTAAAGAAAGCTTACAGACAAATAATAATATTTAATATCATGCATAAGTAAGGACATTTGCTATGGTTATATTTGTTATTATAAATTGTTTGTATGCTGTTGTAAATGTTAATGTTGGTATCGGAAACGTTTTTTTGTTTTTCTTTTTCTGGAATCAACAAAGCGGTTAATAATGTCAAATGTATAATTCAGTTGATATTTTACCAAATAGAGCAAAATGTTCACTAGGGCAGTGAAGTTTGTACAACTAAGTATTTTGTCGTGAAACGTCGCAATAGTTTATAGCTGTGTGAAACTGTGTTCCTAACCTGGTTTTCTTAAGATATAGCCGAGGTCAGGTGACTGCTGGGAAAATGTCACGGTAAAGTGCCTATTGGAAACTTTCCCAATGAATAAAGAACTTAATTTGTTAAAAACTAGGCCAGAGACTTTTCGAATGAAATAACAAAATAACAAAATCTGCCATCAAATCTACCTACACTTTATTAACTAGGCCCTGGATAATTTTATTACGTAAACTGGCCTTATTTGTTTAAAACTTTCGACCCAGAGTTAACACGCAAACAAAATATTATCCCAAAACAAAATATTTAAAATGATTTACACTCAAAAAGTTGAAACAAATACCTTAACATGAACGCAATAATTCACCTGACTGGGTGTAAGTAAGGCCACGTTCACACGGAGCCCGAGACCGCAGCGTCACCGCTTGTGAATACTAAATAAGACCCCTAATACCTATGACGGACTACCCTCAAAGACGAAATAAAAAAGTTTTTTTTTTCAAACCTTTTTTGCGAGCGAAATTACCGCTCGTTTCGTGTAATGACCCCTTTTTAATTAATGTAGTAGAAAATTTCATGTTTTTTTTGTGTATCAAAGTGCGCAGTTTACTTGCTAAGTACCCACCGTCGATTTCGAATGAGTTTCTTTCTGTATTCTGCGAACGGATTGTGAAATGAAAAATAAAAACCTTTTCCACTTTTAATTTTCCTGCAAGTGTTGATTCCGGTAGTAATTTAAAAGCGTTGTGTGTGAGAAAGTATTATTTTAGTACGAACAAAGTTTCATGCTAATCTTGGTTCCAGGAAAAATCTAGAACATGAAAATTGCTATGTTCGTGCGCAGTGAGTAGTAAGTTACCCTGAGTGGGTGCTATGGGGGGTATTTATGTTAGCTGCAACACTACACGGTGCATTGCAGGAATTCTGAGCGCTTACAGAAACTTATTAAGTAATATCAAGGTGCTATTTGTTGTTGTAAATAAAGTGGGAAAAAGGAAACCATCTTGTCAAAATGGATTGACTTCCTACAGAATGTAGTTTTTCATGAAATCATCCAAATACAACAAGATTCTTACAAATCATTATTACACACAATCAGATAAATCACGGCTCACTTCAAAAGAGGAGCCGTTATTAATATTAAGTTGTTAATAATGCATAAGAATATTTATAAGAAGCTATTTCAGTTCCACGTGGTCCTCATTAATACTCAATCATTAATTAAAGTAGCCCTTTACGCTATATTTCAGAATTATAGAGAACTATACAGTGTTTCATAAAATACAAAGTATAATATTGTTATATGTAGGTCAAGCCGGTCAACTTCTAAGGTCAAGCTTCTTTTTGGCACAAGCCTGTGTTCGGGGTTCAAACACAAAGTCTTGCTGTGTCAGATGCTGGTTCTGTTGATGTAAACAGATTTCATGCCAAAAGATTTTACGATCGAACATAAGTTTAACTCTATTTGAAATTCAGCGTGTTTGTACTATCTGTACTATACAGAGATTTGTGGGTTCCAAAGAAGCAGGTTTTTGAGTTTCGTTGTTTACTCGACTTTCGTCCGGATTACAAACAAGGCCGCCCTAAATACCTGATATTTCGAAAGTCACAAAAGAATCACGACTGACGGACCCGCATTTTTGCTTACCGACCACATATTTGCGCAGAAACCCGAGTTTGAGTCACATTTCTGTAAAACAAACAATTGCCATCGTTTCAACCCTTCCGGCCGTAAAACCGAGAAAAATTTCCATTATTCAAACAGAACGCAAGAATAACAGGAAAAGTCGAGCTTTTCGCGTTTGATCGTTGCCTTACGCGACCAGCGTGGCACAAATTGCGTGCCGCGGGCGAATCTAATGCGCCCTTAACTAGAGATCCGGCCTATGTTGGTCCTACGAGATTGTAAACACACCCAGACGATCCTGTGCGATCCGGGGATTAAATGCAAGCTGGCGCGTGTGCCAGCCTGGGGCACCCAGTCGTAAACGCAGCGTCAAGTGTTGCGAGTCGGGGTCACCGTTTTACGAGCGTATTTTTTATGTGTACTGTACGCATCTGATCGCACGTTATACGCTTTGACTGTATCTGTTGGGATTTGTATCGTGGATGTCCTTTTGCGAGGTTTTTTTTTCGTGTTACCTAAAATACAAGGAAATGTTAATTGATGTAAGATTGAATTGACTTCTCAAATGAAACCGACAAAATAATATGCAGGTTCCTAATCAGAAAATGTAATATTTCTGCCAATTTTAATTCAACATCCCGGCAATAAATTCAAACCCAAAAGTATTCCCATAACGCTTCTGTTTCGCCCCATGGATTCGAATGACCCCCATCCTTATCACAAGCGGGCATTTCACAAGATCGTCCCAAAAATGGGCCTTCAGTGTCCCCGGAATGGGTCCTTACAGGCCTTACACTGCATCGGATTGTGAGGCAGAGGCTATTTCATTAAAATCTGCGGATAGCCCTCCTCTCGGAGAGCCTAATAGCCTCTTTAACGGTTATGGCCGGTTCCGACGCTTGAGACCCTGGTCCTTCGAGCAAATTATTAAATTTTATTACGGAATATTTAATGGCCGCGCCCTCTTGATTATAATGAAATGAGTTTTGCGTTACAAAGTTTTTACATGCCATGGTTTGGATTAAAAATTGTAAAGTGGAGGAACAATGAAATATTAATCATGCTTGTGGTTATTAAAAATGTAGGCTTAAAGTGTTTAAAATTATTTATTCTTGACTATTAAATTGCTTAATGAAAGTAATTTCAGCCGGCCACTTAAAAATCCAGTCTTGGTTATTATAAACCATTCTGATGCCTTAGATTTCTTGCCAATATCATCCCTGGCGAAAATATCGTCACCTGAAAGCTGTAAACCAAAACAGAAGACTCAAACCGGCTTTCAAGAGACTATTACAACTTTATTTTCAGCCAAAAGTACACTTTAAAAGTTCCGTTCTTTAAACAGACCCTTTCGTTCTTTCCAGACATTCCATACTTGGAGCTGGCAGAGCCAGAGGAAGGCTACCACGGTCTGATCAAGGAGAACGAGACGCTGGTGGAGGTGACGCCGGCCATCCGCGCGAGAGGACCGCTCTGCTCATTCCTCATCCTCAACAACAAGCACCATGGGGAGGCTCCGTTTGAGGTATTTGGTCTTGAACCAATATGTTGCCACTTTGTGAGCTAGGCAACCCCCTCTACCCTGGCCCAGTGCGGGTTGATATTTTTGTCACATGTCTTCAAATTTTTGACGATTTCAAAATAACAGCTTTTTACTGAATTCATATGAAAGTATATACGGTACTTATAACACGGTGTTTTTTAATTTTTGTCTGTCGGTCGGTCTGTCTGCTTGTCTGTGTGTTTGTTCCGGCTTATCTCCGAAACGGCTGTACCGATTTTGACGGCAGATTTTACTGGCAGATACCTGATGTTATAAGGAGTAACTTGTGCTACTTTTATCGTAGTAAAATAATTAAGGTTCCTGGTTCCGTGCAAAAAAAATTAAAACAAACCGATTTAAATAGGAATAATATTTTTATGATAATTTCACGCAAAAGATTGCAGGCATCAGTTAGTTATATTATATGGTAGAATTTAAGCTGAAATTCGGTTAATTTCTGAATTATCTTTATCGTCTCTTCTTAAATATGGCAACTACCGAACCAAACTGTCCGAACTAACTTAAAATCACAGTTTTGAAAATTGTCGCAATAGTAAATCGTCGCTCGTGCACTTTCCTCCCATCCTGAACCACACAATCATTATTTATTTGGGCATGGTCCGCCATACATTTTCATCGCAGTAATCTTGTTAGCCTGAACTAGGAATGGTCGCCAGGGAATCCGTATAATTGTGAGCGGTAAGTTGCACGCTGTGTCGTCCAAATATGTACAGAAGTACTGTGAAATAGTTTAGTAAGTTAGGAATGAAAGGATTCAAAAATGAAGAAGATTCTAATGTATCATGCCCTATATGAATGTTTAATCAAACAAAAATAGTACATACGACAGAAATGCCAGGTTCATTAGCTAGCAGGAGCAAACCGAAGGATACGCTTGAGAACTAAGCAGAATTGTTTTGGTAGTTCCGCTAAGTCAAAGTAGAAGAGTTAATCTATCCAGGGCCGGGTAATAGCACAACAAAGTTAAACACATTCGCCTTTATACGACGATACGCCGTAAACTCATTAACGCATCTCAATGAAGGATAACCCCGAACTATGCGACGAGCGTCCCGCATCCCGCTACTAAATCAACAGAAACATTGCGCGTTCCACTCGTAAACAAGCCCCATTAGCAACGTACCCGCGCAGCAATGTAACTCACACTATGCGATATAAACTCACCATAGCTATGTAACTCACACGGCTAGGGTTACCATACGGATATGTCTGGCCTTATTCAACGCTCATTGGTCTAGTGATTGCAAGCTACTGCTGAGCATGAGGTCTTGGCTTCTATTCCGAGGTCGGGTAATGTGTTATTGGGTTTTTTCATCAAGGAGTTTCTGTAGCAGCCTCGGAGTCCAGATTTGTGCCCGGTTGATGGCAATGGGCTCGCCCTTTATTACATGAGACTTTAATATAACTGGCAAAATGTGGGTGTACTATAAGGCACACATAATGCCTAATCCTTCGGTGGATTACAAGATTGACTTAATGTTATGTTATGAATACTGATAAAAGAAAGATTTTTTTTGTAATATCCGGCTTTTCGTCGGAAGTTTTTTAAAATTTCAACATGGTAACCCTACGAACAACGCGTTATAAAACTCTCCCTGGTAATAAACGTCGTATGGTGTGCCGTAGTTTTGTTGTCTCGTACAGACGATAACTAGAAATGGAAAAAGTTGGGATTGCAAGCGATAAACTGCATTAAAGCAGGTAGTTTCAAATCGTTGTTAAAAACTTTAAAAAGCTGTTGTGTGATGTTTTTTTAGAGGTGCGATAGCAAACTTTTTGGCGAAGTGTACTTTTAGCAACTAAGTTTTCTGTCGATAGGTATCGATTGGTTATTGAATGTTCGATATTGCTAAAAGTGAAATGTTTACTGCGAGCCGTCTAGACTTTATTGAAGTGACACACAATGTCTAGGAGACATCCTAACCTTCCTTAGGTTAGGATTTTACAGCGAATATCAAAGGTTTGGTGAAATCATTACGGACAAAGAACGGGTAGGCTGCAGACACTCGGACAGCGTACACTGATTCTGACTTTAGTACAATATCTGTCATAGTCCGGTGTCCGCAATTTTTTCGTACCAGTTTGTGAAAACTTTAACATGTTTCCTTCACAAAAAATACTGTGGAAAACTTTCTTGTACCAATATAAATTCAAATTTCATTGTTACTGGTTAATACAGGCGGGCAGGTGTCAGACCCGCCACTCAAAACAATGCAATTTTCACCCAACATTATGTTCTAGTCTTCCTAACCTCCTAGAAAACTACTTAAATATTTATAAAATCTCATTTTTCATCCGCCAAGTCCGAGCAAAGAATTGAATTGTTTTATTTTGTGAAATGCTCGCATGTGGGTTGTTGTTGTTAGTAGTTCTTATTCTTTATAGTGCACAATATTTCCAGATTTTATTATTTTATTTTTGTCTACCTAGCACTGACAGGATAAATTTTAGGAAACTATTAGCGTCTGCCCGTAAAATCTTTATAATACAAAAACTAAGTTGTGGGACCCAAAAGTAATTAGCGCAGCCTTGTTTAAAAATGTCCTATTTTTATTACTTTAGGTTTTCTAAGTTGCCTTGCTGGGTGTTGTACCCAAGGAACACCTTTTAATTTATTTGCGTAGAAAGTTACTGTCATTGCTACCACTTTTGATGAAAACTCCTGGTGAATCTTCACTAAAGACACTACCCTATGTAACTGTCGAATTGGTTTTAAAGCGAAAATAGATCATATCATTTAATGTCATGCAGGTGAGATTCAGTGATGGTAAAGCAATGTGCTTCTGTTACTGTTAGCCTGTGTCAGTGTCATCCCTTTGTTGGGCAAAGGCTTCTTCCCATGACTTCCAAATTCTTCACTCCAGGATTAATGTGGACCACTGGTCGTCGGCTCTGTCCAGTTCGTCCCGCCATCTCCTGCGAGGTCATCTGCGTCGCCTTCTGGCTGTGGCAGGGCTCCACATCGTAGTTATTTTGGCCCACAGCTCGTCGGGCATACGGCAGAAATGGAACAGCCCAGCTATTTATAGTCGATTTTAAATAAATATGGAAAAGCTAGCTGGAAAAAGAAAAACGTTCAAAAACCATCCCACATATTCCAGCAGACTTATTAGCTACAGAAAGTTGCAACTTTCTTCCGATTGCCGCAGAGTGTGGCTGCAAAGTTTCACGACGCTGCGATAACCGGGGTAGGCTGCGAGCCAGGTGGCAACTTTGGAGAGCCAATAACTGTAACTTTACATTGTCTGCTTATTTCCTTGTTGCAACTTCAAAGCTGGGCAATAAAATGCTTACAAAGTCTGTGTTTGTGTTGGCGTTTTGCGATGCACATTTCTAGTAATAGCTCCCACAGATTGTGCCTAGGATGTGGGTTTCTATATAGTAAGTCTTGTAGAAGATACACGAGCAATATATTCATCTTTTGACTTTTCATCTTCTTTGCGTTTCGATGGTATGACTTATCTTTGTGGCCAGTAGGTGGCCACGCTAATCGCTGCGTCTGTTGCGTTTCTAAGTCATCTAAAGTGCAGGTGTAAGGATATACGGTCACATTGGACACTAGTACTCGGTAAAGCAGAATTTAAGTGGCCAGTCCTTTCACCACTTGTTCACTCAATCCATTGATACCGGGCTAGTCGTAATTTCTTGCTTATGAGGTTCCCCTTAAATAACAAGATCCTCCTCCTTGTTTTCCCCAGTAATTTTCAATTAGAGACAAGTCCTTAGAGCTGAAACCTGGTCATCCCTCTTTATTTTCATGACTAAAATTCCTTCATTCAAATATTCCCCAAAAAGACACAAGTCCTACGATTTGTTGCATGTCCTTGTCCAAGCGCTCCATGTCGCCATGAGCCCCCATAAATGTCTCACAGCCTACAAACAGTGCGCCAGTGTGCAGTGCGTCAACACGGCGCAAGATCCGCACAGATCACACAGTGATAATATGTCAACGTCAGCGGGTACCGCAGTGATATTACCTTTACCTTATTGTGTTGTGTTGTTGTTGTATATTTGAGCAGTCCGTGTGTTCGAGTTTACGATTTGGTTCTGTAGTTATGTCTTTGTTCATAGTCTAAATCAAATGAGAATTGTAAAATGTAATAGGTCAGGGGCAGACGTTCCTTAGCTTTCACTTTTTTAAGACGAAAAGAAATAGGTTGCTTCTGAAGCTGCTTCGTGTTTTGGTCAACCAGGATAGTGGTCACTAAAGCTAATTGTCATGTTTTTTTTAAGATGCTATGCAGTAGCCAAAGAGTATAATTATCTAAATATATAATGTAAGAAACTGACTGGCTGATTGATTGACTGACTGATCGATCAACGCACAGCTGAAGCCGCGGGGTCTAGAAGCATGAAATTTTGCACATACGTTCCTTAAATGACGTAAGTGTACATTAAGAAGGGATTTGTAGAAATTCATCCCCTTAGGGGTTAAAATAGGGGTTGAATGTTTGTATGAAACTTCGTCCACGCGATCGAAGTCGCGGGCAGCAGCTAGTATAAAATAAACTTATTTTGAGCCAGAATAAGACATAAATCAGCGCATTACTGAATCTATTTTAAAGCCGAACTTCGCAACTTGTTCGAACTTCAGTGATTTACTGGGAGTTGTCAAGTAAGTCCGGCCACAGGCCACAAATAGCCTGCGTATAGCCAGCTCAGAATCTGACAGGTAAGCGATTGCAGACACAGGATTAGACCTTATCTCGCTCCTGCATTCCATGTAGCAAGGTGAGGATGGTTGAGGTTTATCGGGGCAATATGTCTGGAAATATGTAATTCTTGTTCTAAGTTTCGTATTATTTATCCATCAAGCGATTGCTTACAACCCGCCGGTTTTAACGATTACATTTCATGTTTTTCAAGTACTTTTTCCTTATATACTATCGTCGGTTCATACATTTGTCGGTTTAAGCAACTAATAAAATCAAAATCAAAAATCATTTATTCAGGTGATAATCAGTACTTAGAGACAGTCCCCCAAAACGCCCGCCCTTCGCCACTTCCTAGTGTTTTAGCTGGGAAGAAGAAGTGGCGGAACAAACTCCCCAGCAACACATCTGTCTGTTAGGTTAGAAGAACCAGATTCTATACAATAGCGTGTAAAATATATAAATAAAGAATCAATTGCATTCAATAATTGTGAGATATCAGCTAGCACACACCAATAATAAAATAAAACATTAACATATATATATATATATAAAGCGAGCAAGCATAAGTAAAGACTGGAAGCCGATCCCAACATAGTTGGGAAAAAGCTAGGCAGATGATCACTGCGTATCTGACCTTCACAACCTAGTTAGTACTGGGTGATACCATATCCCTTGGTAAGACTGTTTTTCACTGACTACCTGTAACGACTGTCAAAGTTCTACAGTTGACAGCCGGAACCAACGGCTCACCATGGATGGTATCCGGAGCACGGAGGCAACTTGGAAATGAAATGCTTGGTCACCCATCCAGGGACCAACCCAGCCAAGCGCGGCTTAACCTGAAGATGGACCCGAGCCGCTGTTATTATTTGGATACGAGTTCCTTTAAAGCTAGTATGAGAATTAATTTCGATGTCCTATATTTTTATTGAATTTCTCACTCCAACAAGCTGTAGTTCTCTATCAATTTACTACTTAGTGGTCGGCCTTCAGTCTAAGTACCTACGGCTGCGTTTCCACATTGATTGAATGATTAATTGTATTAACTTTCTTTCTTCTTAGTTCTAGTTTGGCCCATTTAATTCTATTTAACGTTGGATAATTAATTTATTTAATTAAATTCATACAGAGGTGTTCCCTCAATATCATCATTGTTATCCTACCCTTATCCCAATTTTTTTGGTTCCTTATTCCATACATCTTGAAGGTACCTTATCTCAATTTCTACACTTCGTTCTAACCATGTCATCCTTTAATATACAATCCATCCATCGTTTATTTAATCTTCGTCTATTTATAAAGCCATTTACGTCGCTAACGACATGGTTCTCATTCCTCCCTAAAGTATCCTTATAAACAACCTAAAGTATATTTATTAACGTACAGTAACCATTGTCTGACAGGTAGCTCAGTACCCCACATTCACACCATTCTACCCAACAAACAAAACATAATTTATATCCCACATTAATCACAAAACCATAGAACCCCTGCGCCCCGTTGCCATGGCAACCCAACAATACCATTGTCCATTACTGACCGGAATCACTTTCATTAAAGGACCTACAAATATTTTATGGGAATTAGGTATGCTCCGTTCGTCCGTTTGGATAAGTTTTCTATTTGGTTCGCCCGGCTGGAGCTGATGGGTCGGCTCCTAACACCGGATGGGATAGATCCGAGTCTTGATAATAGGCATGTTATTGTATTGTATTGAAGGATTTTATGTGGGAGAGTTTGATTTGTTTTCAGTGTATAATCAGGCGTGAGTGATTTTTCTTGGGCACGTATAGTATGCGAATGTTTGATAAATACAAGTTTTTTTGTCTTAAGTCTTAAATCTTAATGTTTTGACTTCTATTTTCGGTTTAAATTCTCTTGGCCCCATGAAAGAAGAAGTTCTCAGTTGTTAAAAGATAAACAAATGACCTCTCCCGATACAGTGTAAATTCTCGTAAAACTCTTCGGAAACGGTACGGAACTAGACGAACACATTTATCTATTACAGTAAACTGGTATTTAACTCTAGTAAGATTAATTTTAGGCGTAAAAAAATGCTCGTTCTACTCGGAAGTAATAAACATTATGATTAACATAGCTAAGTACATAAACTCACGCCTTTTTCCCATGAGAGTACTCAGAATTGTGTACGATCCACGTTCATACATTATTGTTTGCATCTATAATAATGTGTGTATTGTTTCAGATAATGGTAATAGACGAGAACGAGGCGCGCCTGCGCGTGCGCTACCCGCTCAACTGCGAGAAGCGACGCAACTACAAGTTCGACATCGCCGCCGTGGGCTGCGACGGCTCCTACTCAAACACGTCAGTTTTACTTGTACTTTTACCAAGTTCATCGTAGTTTATTTGAAAATGAATTCTCTCTAACAGATATCTAAACAAATAAGCCAGTGATACCACCTAGTTCTTGTGTTGGCCCCAAGAAAGTACGCAACGCTGGTTTTTGCCTACCTGTATTGAAGCAATATTAATATACTATTCTTGACTTTAGAATGGATGCGACAGGGAATAGTTGTAACTTCCACTGACTGCAAAGCAAAAAAGAATAGTTAAAAAATCCTGAATATTTATGTGGTTCATGGCAGTGAAAAGGAATAAAAATGTAAATGACCCAAAAGAAACTTCCCTAGATACAGATGAGTACTGGAACGTGTACAGATTGATTTTGAAACATTAGAAACATCAGTGCTGTCCACTGAGATAACTATCCCTATAGTATAAACCAGCATCTGTTTAGATATTCACTTGGAACTTCATACCAGAATGACTCCTGTAAAGCAAGGATCTACACCGTAAACTTGATTCCTCAACCCCACCGTTCTCCCCCAGTGTACCGGTCCACATAACAGTAACGGACGTGAACGAGTTCGCGCCGGTCTTCAGCCAGGCGGCTTACGTGAAGTCCGTGGACGAGGGTCGGGTCTACGACGAGATCCTCAGGGTTGAGGCCACCGACCGCGACTGCACCCCGCGGTATGGGGATGTGTGCAAGTACGAGATACTGACCGACAGGAGCCAGCCTTTCACTATCGATAATGAAGGTGGGTTTGTGAAAATGTTGTTACCCGTCCTTGCGATAGCAGACTGATACAGAGTTATGTTTTTGTACATCTGTACAAAAACATAACTCTAACATAACTCTGTTTTAATATACGTGATAATTATTCCGTTTTTTTGAGACTCTGGCTTTATGATTTTGACAGCTTATATGGATTGTTTATGCCTTCGTATGCCATGCCTTCGCTGTGACTGTTACATAACCCCACCCCCACGGCTACTTCTGCTATTGTATTCTTTCAAGTTTGCTCGTTGTATTTTGTTTCACTATGTTTGTATGACAGTCTAACTTTTTGTGTGTCAATAAATAATTATTTACATATATTATCTGTAAACAACAATCAACTGCCAGAAACCACAGACACGAACGATAAACCTATGCATTTTAGATCTTAATGCGCTTTTCTGTTCCCCAGGTGTAATCCGCAACACGGAAGCCCTGGACTACGAGAAGTCTCACAACCACATCCTGTCGGTGGTGGCGTATGACTGCGGCATGATGCAGTCCGCGCCCGTCATGGTCACCATCAAGGTTAACAAGCCCTGCAAGGCGGGCTGGAAAGGTTAGTGCTGGGATCTTCTTCTCTAGGACTTTCACGGACAGTAGTAGGATATTCTTCGCTCGTAATGGTATGGACTGAGAAGAGGTGTTGCGTGTGGTAAAAAAATGGTATACGTTATGGGAGTGTACTGTGTAGTACTAATGCATGAAAATGAACAACTTCGACAACTCAACACACACAACAACAAACACAGACAACACAGACATTTGTTGGGGACAACTCTGTAAATATGAAAAAATCTACCTTCTTCTTGCTCTCGCGGTCCTTCGTTGTCTATACACTCAGTATTGTCCACGTGATCAGTGCGTCATTCCCAACCCCACCACATAGAATGTTTGCATCCGTCTAAGTCGAAATCCCTTCCACTCTGTATTTCTCCTCAACTCAACATCTTCCTGCCCTTGTCCCATTCTACTTGCGGTCGGCGCAACACGTTTTCTTCTTCCATTCTCCCCTGTCAACCGTCACGGCATCATTTACTCCTTTCTCTTTCATAATCATTCCTCACAAAATCCATCCATCTTTTCTTTGGCCTTCCTCTCCCTCTCCATCCATCAACATTTATATCCATCACTCTTTTAGTAACATGCGTTTCATCCCTCCTCATTACATGTCCTTACCGAGACAGACGACTTCCTTTATTTTTTTCTGTAACAGGCGCCACTTTCAAACTTCCTCTAATACACTCATTCCTTACTTTATCCGTTCTTGTTACTCTACACATCCATCTCAACATCCTCATCTCCGCTACATGCAATCGTTTTTATCCATCTTCTTCACAGCCCAGCATTCTAATCCATACAGTACGACAGGCCTAATCACGGACTTGTATATTTTCCCCTTTAACTTGAGGGGCATCCGTGGGTCGCAAATTGTTCCAGTGACCTGTCGCCATTTCATCCATCCTGAGATATTTCCCCCCAACTTCAACACCAATTATATTGAAGCAAACTACAAATACATATACGAGTTGGTTCGTTAGTTATTGTATTCAGGGAAACAATATAACTATTGTTATCAGAACTGGGCCACACTACTCAATAAGCACAACAAACCGACAAACTGTAACAAGTAAACGTTAAATAATTGATGGGGCTCGCCCCGGGTCCCGGGTCCCGGTCCCGGATTCCGGACTCTAGACTCCCGGCTTAGCACGGGATTATTATAACAACTCTATTAGAACGAAGCCGCAGAAGTGGTTCTTGTCGTCGAGTTTGTATTTGCTCACAAACTTGCATCGAAGAAATAATATAGGTTTAAAGTTTTCTTAGGCTTAATTGGAAATGACAAAAAACAAAGAGTGAATAGAATAAAATAATTGCTGCTTTTCAAGTCAATTTATTTCTACTTTTGTGATAGACGTGGATTTTGAGAGAAGTCGGTTTTACTATTAAAAGAAGTCCAAAGCACACGTGTGCTTTACAAAACCGTCCAAACTTAAGGCCCAGTTTTCAACGAATACCGCAATGTTAGTAAAAATGCTTCAATACGTAAAACGCACTATCGTTATTTTGACATCCTGGAGGGATGTGATCTAGAATAGCAATCAACACAACACAAAAAACCTATATTGATTGCAAACACAGACAACTATCCTAGCCTCTTCGGTGGATACTACGCCTTAGAGTCGATTGTAAACAGAAGACACCACAACTATCAGTATTAACTCTACCTCCCTCCACCCCCAGGCGTGGCCGAGCGCGTGGACTACGCCCCAGGCACGGGTCCTCTTGCCCTGTTCCCGGCGGCGCGCCTGGAGACGTGCTCGTCGGACGAGCGCTGCCCCGGCGTGACACGCATCCAGGCCGCCGTCACGCTGCAGGCCTCGCGTGCCGGTAGCGGCTGCGACAGGGACACCTACTCGCTGCACTCGCAGAGGACTATTTGCGGTAAGGGAACTATAATAACACTTTATTTTAGCCTGTGCAATCCAGAGCAGAATGCCGCACAACGGAGGAGGCCTACACTCAGCAGTGGGTGAAGCAAGGCAATGTTTACAGCCTCAGTCGTTGGGCTCTATCATTTTTAGTTAAGCTACACGATTACTGAAAAACGCGTTAACTGACTGGATCGATCCGCTCAGATCTGTTTGGATTTTTCCTCAAAAGACCAACTTAGATACTAATACTTATGACCGTTTTTATTTTGGTCTGCTATAATTGACTTAATGATTAGGCGTTCCCATGGCTGGGACCGCGTCTTGTCTGCGAGCGAGAGTGGGGCGCCACCACCACACGCTTCCAGTGCGGGTTGCTAGATGTCATGACATGTCTTGGAATTTTTGTTTCTAGGACATGCCGCTTACCACGCGATGTTTTTTTTCCTTTACCGATAAATATTATTGACTATTAAATTGAAGTCACATACAGAAAATAATAATGAGGTAATGATGTATAACGTGATTTTTCTGTGTATTTGCAGGATTGGACCCGAAAACGATCGACCTACTTCCAAGCCCTGGAGTCGGAAACGAATGGGCCAAGTCACTGAAACCAGATTCAGGTTATTTTTACGATATTCATTTTATTCTCAGAAATTCTCATTAATACTCAGGATAACTTAGTTGAACAACATATTTGCATGTACTTAATTGTAAATTGTTTCTATGAAAGTAATATCTAGTCGTAACCCATATAATTCGTTCCATATGTCCGGATGTGGGATAACCATTCTACTCGAAGACTGTTATTTTGGAAGTTGTAAAAACTTCTCGAATTTACCGTTATAATTATTTTAACTGTCACAATATCCTCCAGGTCGCGACGGCGAGCAGATGTTCGAGTTCGACGGCGAGACCACGGCAGCTGTGGTCCCCGAGTCCATCCTCCCTCATGCGCTGGTGGGCAGCTTCAGCATCAGCACGTGGATGCGGCACGCGGCCGCGCCGGACGCCGACAAGCACCGCAAGGAGCACGTGCTGTGTCTCGCTGATGACCACAGTGAGTACTAGCATACTGTGCTGACAGCGACTCTTCAGCATCAGCACCTGGACCGCCCCAGACACTGCTCTTCTGTTTTGAGTCATTCTGAGTTCTTTTGCTGCGATTTATGAACATGTAGGATGTAATTACCCCCAAAAAGCACTTTGAAACAACAAACCCTTTGGTTCACGAAGCCACATAAAAAGAAAAAGTTGAAGACCATTATGACAATCACTCCTAGTCACCAGTACTGACCTATTCTTCCTTCTTCCAGAAATGAACCGCCACCACTACGCGCTGTTCGTCCGCAACTGTCGGCTGATCCTGCTGCTGCGCCGGGACTTCGGTGAGGGTGACCTCAATATCTTCCGCCCCGCAGAGTGGAGGTGGAAGCTACCGGAAGTACGTATCAGCATCATCATCTGCCGAGGCTTTTCCCAATTATGTTGGAATCTGCTTCCAGTCTAACCGGATGCAGCTGAATACCAGCATTTTAGATGGAGCATTAAGTGGCGTGCAATTGGAGAAGCCTATGGCCAGCAGTGGACTACTGTAAGCTGATGATAATGGTGAGATGGAGCGACTGGTCTGGTTGACTTCCACAACCCATTGACTGAGTAATACGATAGTCTTTCCAAGGGGGAAGTAATTATCATCATCATCATTCAATTTGATCCTCAACGTCCTCAAATATAAACATTCTGATTTTCAGTTTAAACTTCAAAACGCTATTCTTTATAAAAATATTCCTGAATCTTTGTAACCTTTCCTCTCTCCCAGGTTTGTGACAACGAATGGCATCACTACGCGGTCAACGTTCGCTTCCCGAACGTGGAACTGTTCGTGGACGGCGAGCCTTACCGCCCGGTGGACGGCAAGGGGCCCGAGGTCATCGACGACTGGCCCCTGCACCCGGCCCATGGAGTTAATACAACCCTGGTCATCGGAGCCTGCTGGCAAGGTAAAGTGGACTCTATTGTGATAGATATAAGGTTCAGACCCGAGGAAAGAGAGATAAACTATAAGATTGGCCTTGAAATGGACCGTCATGCACTTGTGCAAACAAAACAGCACTCTAAATAAAAGTCTAAATCATAATTATTTGGTTTAGTTTCTTTAACTCTTTTTTTCTGCAGGGCAAAATTTCTTCTGATACAATTGATTTATAGTTTTATCGTACTATCGTGTAAATATGTCTTAAAACACCAACAATACACTAAGTAAACTACACCTTACTGCTTTAACAACTCGGTCCATTTTCCCAGGCACAGAGAACGACATGAAGCATCATCTAAAGGGCTGGCTGGCTGGTCTGGGCGTGGCGAGAGGGACGGTGCAGCCTCCCCGGGCGCTGTCGTGCCTGGCGCACTGCCGGGAGGGACTCAGTCTGGCGCCTGATCTATGTGAGTACATCCGCCTTGGCTTTTTGAATGATCAAATTCAACTTTTTTTTTTTTCATAAATTTTATACGTTACCTTTGATATGAAATACTAGTATGGAAGGAGATCTTATTTTGGACTGTTCTGGTAAATTAGGAGGATTTTCTCGTATAATAACGAGTTGTTGAACCTTTTAAGATTCCATGAAGGTTATTTTTGCAATAAAAATGAATGTGTGCTTTTGTTTAGGCATTCGATTATGGTGGTATTGTTAGTGGAAGCAGGCATTATAGTGTTTTCTGTGTCGCAGATCTGAAGTCAGTGTCGGTGGAGGGCGACGGCGTGGCGGACGTGGAGACGCTGCTGCGCCGCGTGGCGTACGGCGACGCACGCGCCTTCCCCACGCCCGGCCGGCGTAACGTGCACGTTGCTACTACCATCACGTATGTATACCTAGCAACCTAACCTGTTACCTTAAATTTCAGGAACTTTAGATGCCAATCTATCGGCTCTTTGTTGTCTTGAATATGTTTACCACTGTAATTACCGTATTGTCGTTGGTGGTGGTAAACACTCGACATCAGATCAGCTTGTTTGCCATCAAATGTCGTAAAAATCAATAAATTGCGTTAAGAAATTCTATTATGTAAGATTAATTTGATACAATTGTAAGAGGTTTAAGAGCGTTTACGTCTATCGCGCGAACTCAAGTTTAGGTAATTCAAAGCATTTTTTACGCACACAGAAGTGCGCGTGCCTGTGTGTATAGCGCTGGCGCGTTCTCTTGCGCTATAGTCAAACTGACCCACTATGATCCATTCGAGTGCAATAGGCTATTTGACTAATTTTGGAAAATCGTTTTAAATTATTCTTTGTTACATTCTAAGCATCCCACATTAATATTTCCGGGAGATCTACTGTATTTAACAATAAAAATCAATGTTAAAGTTCAAATTTCCAAAACCGCGGCAAAAACGATGTTTCTATAATGGCGATGGTCACTTGACACTTGTGACGTCACACACAAGTAAACAAGTTTTGTAAACAAGATATATTATTAACTTTGCTCGGGCAGTGCAGCTGAAGAATTTCATCATTTTATTTGAAATAATGGTGTATAAATGGTGTGTAGTGCCACAATGTACGAAAGAGTATTTATTAACATAACCTAAAATGAGATTTTACAAAACTTCTGCATGATCACAAAAAAGTTGAAAAGTTTGTAAATAAATAATTCGTACGTGGTACTTATACTGTTGTTTTTACATTTTTAAGTTCTGCACCATAATAGTCAGCGTTATTCTTAAAGAAAAGTGCAACCATAATGCGTCTATCATAGGTAGGTTACTGTTATCAGCTCGCACAAAATTTGACACCATTATGATATTAGAAACGACCCACTAACCAAGATTTATCAAAAATTATCACAAAACTAGCTGAAAGATAGAATATAGCACCTAGAAAACATACAACGCGAACTCTATTCAGTCGTGGAAGCCGTATTTACTTGCGTGTGACGTCACCAGAGTGCAACCAATCGCATGGCGTTCTATGGCGTTCTCGTCACAGATAAAATATCAAGAAATATTTTATTTGATTTTCGTGTAATTTGCAAAAAATATACATAATTTGGATTAAAATACAGTCAAATATGCTATAATACGCCATTACCTGATAGGATGACCAAAATTTGTGGTATATTTTCAACGTTGTCAAATAGCCTATTGTTGTTGTAAAATTTAATTTGAATTTGAACGTACACGGATTACGAAACTACGAGTGCATGAAATAAGTATTTAATAATATATTGCAAGTATAGCTATAATTATGATTAATATTAAAGTCGTTTTTTAGTTATTCAAACATGAATTTGTTGATCTAAACTTTAGAAAAAAACCGAACTTCGTTAATTATTATTGATTTGTGATTAATTAATAAATATTTCTTTTTCTATTCAAATAAATCACTTTATACGGATTTACTTATGTTTATTTTATATTATATTTTAACCTGACGTGATGTTCCTCTTAGTGACACCTCTTATGAGGGAAATACAACATGTTGGCGTTAACTTTAAAAACAATTTATGTTCTTATTTACAAAAAAACAAATTAATAAGTAAAAGTTTTAATAAATAAAATTCGTAGGTCAAAAATAGGGTAAATATTTGTTGTCACTAAAAATAGTGTCAGTCATCAAAAATAATAATAAAAAAATTTAATTATCAAAGTACCAAAATTTTTCAATCACACTGTAAACGTCCGCTATCCTTTCTAAGTACGACTAAGGTCAACACAGGTCAGGCAGAGCGCCGAGCGACGTGTCCTCTCTCTAGAAAGCCTCGCGGCGGACTGCAAAGACTACTATATATATATGGAGATAGACGGCACTCTCAACCGTATTTCCGTCATCATACAAGCAGCGCCATCTATCCGTGGTGGTGACGAACTAAATCCATAATTTATAGGTACCTACAGCATTATAGTACCTGTAAATTTATATAAGGCCGTTCCCAACCCAATTAACCGATTTATCAGCTCTTTCCCTTTAGAGATAAGATTTTTGACTTAAGTCTTTAGAATTAATATCAAAAATATATCTCTAGTAGGATAAAGAGCCGATATATCGATTATTGGGAACGGCCAATGAATCAATTCATTTTGTTACTTGTGATTGGTACCATAATATTGTCATTCACATGTAATAAGATTGTTTTACATAAAAATGTACTAGAACGTGTGACAAAACATGGTGTGGCAAGTAAAATCTAGATGGAAATAATACAATACAAACGGAATAAAAAACGTTTTAAAATTACCATACTTTTATTTTCGAACTTGATCAAGGCAACTTATTTAATTAATTGTATAAATACTTAAGTAAGTTCAACACCACAAAATTATGAACAGAAGAGTCAATTTCTCACACTTAACACTAACTACGAGTCCTGTCTCAAACCAGAGCCAATTTCTCACACAGAGTCCTATCTCACAACAAAGCACTTGTGACCTCGCCACGCCAAAACGGAGAGCAGCGGCTCAACTCGAAATCAAAATCCAGGGCAAAATTTTTCCTTCAAACAAACAATCTCATCCGAAATCCAAAATCTCGAATGAAATCAAAATAACACATTTTTCTTAGTGACAGACGGTTGACAGTGTAACCATATGACTAAAATACGTTTTTGTAATTGATTGAATTAATTCTTTTATTATTTTTATTTACTTATTGAGATTAATGTAAATTAAATTAATATGGTTTATTGTTAATGTTATTTTAGATTAAATCCAATCACAGTTTTATAGTGGTAACCCAACTAGTAAATAGTTTTCACCATGGGGGATAGATGGAGCTAGTTTCCATACAAAAGCTTCAAGCAGGCTGCAATGTTCTAAGAGAGCATAGCATGGCGGACTGATTTGAAATTGCTCGCGCGCAATGATTTATAGTACTTTTCAAATATTTATAGAAAAATAATCACTGTAAATTAGTTGAAATTTTAAATTGGATGTTTTAAAGCATATGTTCTTCTATTATATTAAGCTATTATTATATTAAATTAAGTAAGATATATCGGTGAAAAAATCATTTTAATTCCTTAATATTTCACATTATTTGAACTTTAATTTCTTATAGAAAGATACCTAAATCAAAAAGTGTTTTTCGTTAACTATTTTCCTTAGGATCTTAGCAATTGGTTAAAAATAAAAACTAATTAGGTTTGCCAGTAGTTTCCTATAATAAGAGCTTCGAAACTGACGCTGAAAGGGAAATCAAGAAAACCTCTGTTGAGTTATCTTGATAGAATTTGCCAATACTCTATTAATTGAAATATTTTTTTCTACAACCATTGAGACAACGAAATTTCCTAAAGTTATTAGTAATTATCATTTTTGTAAAATCAAGGGTTGATGGTATTAAAGGGTTTGAAAATTACTGTTTTGGAGTCAAACAGCTCATGGACGGCGTAAACGCTCTTAAACAATCGTTTGATTATATTTTCTTATCATAACACTTTGCATAATCCTTGGCCTTCTTATTTTAATATTTTTAATGTTAATAGTAATGAAAATGATATTTTATTAATTGAATCTGGTCCTTAGAATGTAAGTAAATATAAATGTATATGTTTGCATGCCGAAAGGTAAAATATGGCTGAACTTTATTCTTTATAACAACTGTTGTGTATTACCCATATTTGCAAAATAAAAATCTATTCTATTCTATTCTATTCTATTCTGAAGTCCTGATTGACGAATCTACCGTCAAAGATCATGTTAGTGGTTTCGGAAAGCCAATTATCATTCTTTGTTAATACGAAATTTTATAACGGAATTATGATAGAAGAAGAAGAGAAGACCGGAGGCTGTCTTACTTATCGATACGATCCTCGGTAGTGAGGAGGGACCCGTTGAAGAACAATGTCTTACTTAGCAATGAAAGATAATGGAGTAATGTCCCCTCCCCCCAGCTGCGACAACGGGCGCATGATCAAGGCGCGGCCGGCGGAGTCGTACATCATGGTGCTGGCGCCGCAGACGCCCAGCATCCTGCTGAACGGGTCGCAGGACCTCGCGCGCGACTACGCGCACTTCCGCGCCGGCCTCACCGTGTTCCCCGACCTCGCCGTCTCCGTGCTGGCCGGCGGGAACGGCCGCGCCATGCCGGGTGAGCGACACACGAGTTTTCCAACGATTTAACACGATGTCAATGTTCTAATCTAAAGGAATTATTTGTGGCTCAATTTAATAATGAAAGAGAAGACTTGTGAATAAAAAGTGTATTAAATAGCAAAGAAATTACCGTTACATGTTTCACAATGACAAGGGTGCGAGACAGAGAGAGAGCAGAGCCCTCTGTGACAAAAATCTGTACTATTGTGTATAAAAGTTGCGTTCACAAATATTTAACATGTTCCTTGATTGAATTATAGCTTGAAACGTTCAAGTTCTGATTGTGCAATTCCCAAGAATGAACAACAGTTACCAAATGTTTAACAAAATTTCGGGCCCCGAAATTTTGGTAATTCTGTAAAACTATACCTATTCAACTAGTTCAATGTGTTGGAGCACTCTTTTAATACTCAATTTACAAGTGTATACATAAGTATTAAACTTACAAATGATATAGAAATCTCCATGCATTATCAAATTAGTTGCTAATGAATTTATCTTAACATGTTACTAAAATTCCCCTTCCCTCCCCCCAGAAGAGAGGCAGAAGCTGGACTCGTGCGTGGTGTCGGTGTACCCGGCGCTGAACCCGGACCACGAGACGCTGGCGCTGCGCGACGCGGCGGAGCTGCCGCTGCGCTACGACATCCGCGCCGCCGTCACCCGCGACGGCGTCATCCTCACCGGCGCTGACACTGTGCACAACTATCAGAAGGTAACCAAGCCCCATCCTGCTCTTACGTGCCCGCTCTGCGTTGCTGCTACACCGACTAGTCTCGAATAGTTTGTAATGTGGTGAAAGTCATTGCCGGTCAGCAAAATTAATAGCGGAGCTGACAAACTTTGTCGTCGTAGCTCATGATTTCATCTCATTTAGACAATGATCTAGGAACCAAATTTTCTTCAGCAATTGTGTCGGAATAACCGATCATTGACACCGAGATTGATAGATTTTGTCGGATTTGGCAATCTCTTAATTGAAAGGCGTTTTATTTTTATTTTCCGATGACGTGCCACTGTCACTTCATTGGAAAAATTGCTTGTGTTTAGTATTCTCGTAAATTCTAGTAGATTAATGGGATATATAGGTAACTATGTTATGCTATTATTTAGATATTTCTTTTCACAAATGTCCACGTCTTTGACAAAAATAACGAACTTTTGGAAAAATGTTATTGGCGCTGTCTTGGTATCATATGGCAGTCCATAGGGGAAATCATTGGAAATAGCAGACTTGCACCCCAGGATGGATGCTTATAGATTGTCCTGTCAAACTTCAAATATAATTGAATGGCGCCCTACTAATGCCAATATCACTTCCAGGTGCTCCGCGAGATCGAGTACAACAACAAGAAGCCGGCGTACTACCTGAACCGCGTCTTCAAGCTGACCTGCTCCGAGCTCAACGGACGCTTCACCAGCAACGAATATGTGCAGACGGTATGCACAAACACACGCACACACACACGCATACACACACGCATACACAATCGCCTGACATTCGCGACACTCATCAGATCATCATCATCCACAGCCTGAATTCCCCCACTGCTAGGTACAGGCCTCTCTTATCTTGTGCCAATCTCCACGGTCCTGTGCCATCCTTATCCAGGTTTTTCCCCTGATGGTAACTAGTCGTCTGCCCATCTCGCCGCCGGACGACCCACATTTCTTTTCCCTATTCTTGGTCGCCATTCGGTGACAGCCATAGTCCACCTGTCATCACCGCGCCTTGCTAGGTGTCCTGCCCAACTCCATTTGAGTTCCGTAACGCGATTTCCAATGTCGAAAACCTTTGTACGTCTTCGGATTTCGACGTTAGGAACTCGGTCTATCAGCTTTATGCCGAGCATGGAACGCTCCATGGCTCTTTGTGCAACTCTTAAGTCTATACGCAGCCTCCTGCGTGAGCGTCGTCCATGTTTCAGCACCGTACGTCATTGTGGGCAGAACACACTGGTTATACAGGCGGGACTTTAGACATAGCGGAATTTTGGCTGATGTCAAAATGCCGTCCAATTAACTAAACGCGACCCAACCAAGCTGTATTCTTCGGGATATCTCCTTTTGTTGATGCTCTTTACTAAATGAAAGCATATGGCCAAGATAGACATACTGGTCAACCATCTTCAACTCTTCATTTCCAACTTTGACAGAAGGATTTGAATAGCTGTTGATGTTTGCCATAATCTTCGTCTTAGCCATATCCGCTGCGAAAGCCGGCCTGCTCGATGGGCTGGGCTTCGTCAAGTTTTCGGGTAAGACGATTTGTCAGGATTTTAGAAAAGAGCTTGTATATTTGAGAGGGAAGACAAATGGGACGATAGTTAGAGGTATTTTCGAAGTATCGCCTTTTTTGTGAATGATGGTGACAGTGGCATTCTTCTATGGTTCGGGAGGACCGACATCATCCACGACCTTGTTAAAGAGTTCCACTAGGCCCTTTTGGACTGGTTCACCACCCGCATGTAGCAGTTCAACCGTGATTCCATCTTCGCCGGGAGACTTGTCTGTCTTCATGTCGGATAGCGCTCCTCGCATGGTAAGACAGGTGGCAAGGCTTCCGAACTTTGATGTGCAATGGGGGGTGCTCTGGTATCGTCATCGGGATATGGTTCTGCAGATTTCGTTGCATATAGTTTCTCGTAGAATTCCTCAACAATGGCTAAAATCTTAGCCCGGTCGGTCACCATGTTATCATTGCCATCCCTGAGCTTAATGATCTGTTTGGTACCTGTGTGAGTTTTCCTTCGAAATACTTTTGGACCTCTACATGATTTTATTGTATTTATAATTATGTTAGTGCTTTACTGTCTTATATCTCTTCGTATTGACTCATTAAAAAATATTACAAAATATTCTTTTCCGTAGATATTTCTTTCACTCGTCTACTTTTGTTTCAAATAAACAAACAATACCCAGCACCATGAAAATTCGTTTCTTTTTCATGTGTTTGTTTGCGAAAACCACAGATAACCTCCTCTAGATTCCGTATCATAAACATTTTGTTTGCAATCAAGTTCACCAAATGTAGCGGTAGGCACGCGGTGCGCGGGGAGTGACAAGTGCAATCCGATTGGCTATTTCAAAGTGACGTTACCGGCCGTAGTGATGGGACAATGTCATTAAGTGTAGATTCTGATGTCGATATATTTTTTTAAACAGAATGATATATTAATGTTCCCTTTTTATATTGTAAATATCCTACTTCATTACAATATGTTACCGAATATTGAACAAAGTTTTAACTTTAACATTTTTACATGCCATTGGTTTAATTGACGGTTGAATTCGCACAAAACCTGATTATTTTTTCAGAATGAACCGTAAATTGTATATATTTATATTTTAATTGAGCATCGATATTTTATTTATCGATAAGCAAGAACGTATTGCTCATGACACTATTAGTTTTGTGGGAAAAGACAGCAATAACTAATGAGTGAAAGGGAAAGACTTCAACGAGAGTCACTACCTCAGCCAATATAAGTTTAGCTCTTTCTAAAATGGCTGATTTTATAATTTAACTTAACAGTTGAATATTATCCCATCTTTTTTTATAACTCAAGGTCCTAGATAATTTCCTCACCATTTAACAGCATAGGTAGTCTTTTTTTGAAGTAAACCGTTACAATTAAATTTTCACACATTGAATTCTCTAAATTGCTAGCGTCATCACGGGTCTAACTTCTGGTCGAGAATGAAGAGATAGATACGCGCATCAAGTTATATTAGTGCTAAGTCAGAAATGTGCGGCGCGCATAAGTTGCCTTCTTTGCGGAATCTAGAGGAGGTTATCTGTGGCGACAACAGAGCACGGGAACGACTCAGCGTGTATCGATTCCGTGCTTTGTGTCTAGTAGGAAGTAGGCTGAGTGTAATGTAACGAGCACTGTGTGCGCAGCTGACAGTGGTGCACCCGCACATGTCGGGCGAGGCGGGGCTGGCGCGCGAGCTGCGGCCCAGCGGGCTGGCCGACAAGATGGACGCCGTCGCACGCGACAAGCAGGTCAGCTGATTGCCGGCTATTTTACTAATATATTATTAAATTACATTATCATACCTAGCCCATATTGATCTAATATATAAATTAATACTTTTTTTGTTATTTCAAAAACTTGTAAGCATGGGCCATACATGTGGCAACCAGCCCCTCATGTGAAACATAACTATGCGTAAATATTCAGAGTTGTCAGCAACATGACAACAAAGGTGCTGCAGCATGTTGCGCACATAATTACAGAGCTTTCTGTGTACACAGAAACACTTCTGTATACACAGTCGATACGTGAAAACATTGAAATTTTGAGATTTATGAGAAACATATGTATAAGGTATCGAGTACCAACATACAGTTAGGATAATTGTCAACCACATTCATATGAGCAAAAAGCCTTCAGCACACTATGTCCCCTCCCCCAGTCGGAGCACGCGCACCACCGCGGCGAGGGCCACTCGCTCACGCCGCGCGTGTACGCGGCGCACGCGCAGCGTGACGCGCACGCCGCCGACGTGCCCTCGCCACGCCTCATCGACCTGCACGCCGAGCAGATGCCTACTAGTCAGTATAGCTTACTATCTATTCCGGCATGGAAGACTTACAAAATCGCCAAATAAAAACATAATCAACAGGAAGCCAAATATGTAGTTGATTTGTGCCCTAATACAGAAGTGGCTTACCGCTTCGTCACGAGCTACATGCACAACTCATATAACGCGTGTTGCGACAGAGACTATGAAAAAACAAATAAAATAAATTGCATAGAGCATGCCACGATTCACCTCGACGCGACTTACGAAGCAACGGGATCCACGCGACGGAACAAGCGACACACGCGCAAGTGGCATCGCCTGAAGTCGTAATGCCTTGTATTAAAGTAGCATGGTTAGTGATAGCAGCGCTAAAGGCATAGGTCCCCCGCAGACCACGTGGCGCTGCTGATCGGCGCGGTGTCGTGCGGCGCGCTGCTGCTGGCGGCCGGCGTGGCGCTGGCCCGCGCGCGCGCCGCCCGCCGCCCGCTGCGCGACGTGCGCGCGCGCTCGCACCCGGAGATGGCCTGGGACGACTCCGCGCTCACCATCACTGTTAATCCTATGGAGGAGGTAACGACATCATATCATTATATTTTAAAGCAGATCGGTGTGGTGTGGAACATATTCTATCGAGTGTGTTAGACAGAGATCTACACGTGAGTGCCAATGGAGTTTTCTGCATTCTACGTATTACGGTTTGGAATGGGCAACTACAGTCCTTTTACAATCAATTATGCCACAGATTTTCCACCTTTGTCAGTCTTTTTATTGATTGCAATGAGGTTGCTGTAGTCAGGGGTTGAATAACTGTGAAGGCACTGAAACTTTATCTTCTATTTGATCAATCCTTTGAGTATAGGTTTAAACCTGTATCCCGTCCTTCCAGCAAGCGGCGCCATCGTGCGGCACGCACGCGGGCGCGGACAGCTCGGACGGCGAGTCGTGCTCCGACTCCGACACCGACCAGCACGACTCTTCTGACGACGACGACGAGGGTAAGCAGCACTATCTAACGTTATCTAGGTGCCTTGAGAAACGAGCGACATCCCCAACTAGTTCGACCGATGATCTAAAGGTGTCTGAGTCAGACTGGATGTGGAAGGCCTAGGACACGCTGTAGTGGCACAACTCGGGAGAGGCCTATTTACGGCAGTGGACTGCGACGGCTGCCCAGTTGATGGCGTGGTCACAATCACGGCTGCTGAACGTGGGGTTCTAGATGCGATTCCTAGCTTGGGCAAAATTTCATTAGGTTTTGTCTATGAGAATTTGTCAGTAACAGTCCGGAGTTAGTATTAATACTTCCCCTGGTCGCCGCGGCTGTGTCAGACTGCCGATCCCGATCCATCGGATTATGAGAGCAAAATAATAGAGAATGCACCTGTACCTCGACGGTTCCTACGTACAAAGTGGCCGACAAAGGGCAAGGAGGCAAAGGGACCGTCGATCTGACCTGTTTGTGCACATATTTGTGCACTGTCATATGAGAGATTTCGTTGAGATTGACCGCCGTGCTCTACTTTCTACTGTTCTAATGACGTCATTAACGCCCCTCTCTCGTTCTAGTGATGCCGAGCAAGGAGCACAAGTACAGGAACATCAGCCAGCTGGAGTGGGACAACAGCACGATGTAATGCACTCGCACGTGCCACCCCCCTCCCCCTCCCCTCCCCCTCCCCTCCCCCTCCCCGCTCCCCTCCCCTCCCCTGGCAGCCCTGCCCCCGCGGCAGGCGACACTGCGATGTTTCTATACACGTCTTCAGAGCATTCTCACTTGAAATAAGTAAAGTCTCTTTTTAACACTTACAATGAGTACAGCCGATATACTAAACTATGATTCGACTCACACATGTAAAAAATCTAGTATAGAAAAAACAACACGCTGTATTCTTATTGTAATTTACTCGAATATCAACTTTAAAGTAATTGACGCAGAGTTAATTTTGCAATGTCATAAATCAATCGAGTCGAATATTGAAGTTGCAAAAGACACTTATCTTTGTTTTGTCACAATTGAAGTTTAGAAGTTAATTTCTAGATTTTCTTTTGTTTTCTCTAGCTTTTATGTATGTGTGAGTTTATCGTAACAGATGAATTTGTACAACTATGTATCCATCTGTATTGTATCTATCGTTAGGTACTTTATTTTAGGATTAATTGCGTTTTTTCAAGCGATATTACTAATGTTTTGAAAATAGCGCAATGGATAACAATGTTCTCTTTCCACATCTAGCATGTTATGCTAGATATCTGTAAAAAATAAGGCGTAAAATGAGAAAAAAATACAAATTATTGACAAAAACAATGTTATTAAAGAACAAGGAATGAAGATCAAATTAATTTATTAAGATGACATCGATGTTAAAAATAAGTAACAAAATTCCTTAAAAAACGAACAACCTATACCTGTTTCATCAATAAAATTGTTTTTGTACAACTTGGCGAAGCGTCGACAACTTACTGGAGTTTAGAAACGAAACAAGTTTATGTGTGTGATGTGTCCCATTACCAATGTAACTCACAGCCCTACTCACGATAAGGCAATCAGTAAGATGAAGGGGAGGACGGCCCCAAGTGCGCCGGACGTACTTCAAACATTGTCACTTCTGGAGGTTTCAAATCTTCCCTTGTATACAAGAAACGTGTATATAAATATCGCATATCAAAAAAGCGAGACATTTCAGTACATTTCGGAAACGGAATTGATTTCTTAAGCCGCGTCTGGCTGTTATTGTACCTATGTAGTTTGTATGGACGCTTTCGGCACAAACACACGCGTGGCACAAGACTTTGGTATGTACGTCGCGACCAATGGACGTAGTCCCCATATTTTGTCCGAAAATCTCGCTTTTACACCCTTGTGTAAAAGTTTTGCCGGTTGGTTCGTGGTTGTGTGATTTGAGATTATTTTTACATTTACGAGATAATTGGACTAAAATCTGGTTAAACGATGTGTATTTTCAATTTGGTGACTTTAGGTTTTCACCAACTGTCAATAAATTGTCTAAATCTTAAGCATAAGTCACGAAAAAGTGGGGTTAGTTGCCCGTGTGGTATGTCACTCGCGTACATTGGTCGCGACTGCATACATTTTATTTGTAGTCTATTGTAAGGTCTTTAAAAATGATCATATCAAATTTATACGTAAAACGAAATATAATTTGACTCCTCGCTTGCTTTCGTAGAAGGAAATATGTCGTTGTTCTAAAATATAGAGCTCTTACACTTTTTCTATTCGTTTCTACACTTAAGACAAATGAAAAAAAAAAACTGTATGTATTAAATCGTAGTCGTTGTAATTTCGTATGGAATCGGTCATAAGAAGATAATTAGTATGTAAGCGGTCAGATACTATGATTGTATATTGTTGGATACATAACACTTTCAGTTGCAAGAACGGGGAAATCCAAAATGGCGTATTATTTTGACGTTTCTTTTATAAGTTTGACGTTAAGTCGGCGCTATCTTGGATCCCCCGCCAGTTTCCCGCATTTAGTTTAGTACAAGAGAAAAAGACGCATTTATTTACGGTACAAACGCTTCATGATTCCCCCATTGTGTGTAGTTTTAAAAAGTATTTGTCTCTCGACAAAAAATGTCCAACACTTAACCCTTTACGAGCTTCTCGACAAAATCGGCTTAAATGTATATTAGGCACAGAGTTATTTGAAAAAATAAATAGATGTACGATATTATACACATTATACAGATGGTATCGGTTTAGGATCAGCTACTATGTAATGAACTATATTAATTAAATATATATATTTTGAATGCGTTAAGGGATTTTTACTAACAATTAGGTACTAAGTGGCTATGTGTTAGTGACGCTGACGGGAAATGGCAAACGAAGACGCGTCGTCGTATAGGCGTAAGTGTAGGTAGGTTTCTGTTCTGTCCACTGTCGCTGTCCCGCTCGCGCGCGAGGCGCCCTCGTCGCTCTGTCTCTCTCGGACGTTGCATATCAAGGACCGTTTGCCATATTAGCATAGAGTGACGATACAGTGGTAAGCAATGTTGTGGACATAATCATCGGTGTTCTCTTCTAGTTGACGTCACGTGTTGTTTTCTGTCTTTCACTGTTCTGACTGCGTTGTGTTTTACGTTAAGTTTTGGTGTGAAGCGGTCTCTTGTATAGCTCGAATAAAAAAAAATATTGCTTCATAGAACTCAGGTTCATGTGATTTTAATGAGATGGTGGGATGCAAGTTTAAATGTGATATTAAAAGCAGCTAAAACTCTCGATCATACCCTACAAAGATCATCATGTAGGCTCATACAGAGACCCCGCCCCACTGAGGAGCCGCGAGCAATACGTTTGGGTACTTGTTAACTTTTCTAAATTATTTCGTTAGTAGATGAACAATTTTAGTGCCATTTTATATTTCGTACAACGTTGTTTTCCCCCAAACGTTTGCTGGTCGTTCCCGCTGTAGTTAGTTGATGTCCACCCGACAACCGTCCACTGCCCATTTCCCCATCATCCTTACTTCTTAAGATCTGAAACAGAATAGAGTCCAAGCTCAACCCCCGCCCGCACAAAGCATCCCTGAACTTTCAGTCTGACCTAAAGTATTACTTGAGGTAGCTACTTATATACTTTTTTATTTTAACATTACTATTTTATTGCAATACATTTTTCTTTTCGTATTATGTCGGTATTATTACTGTATAATTAGGGAACTTCTTTGATGTATGAATTATTATATTTTAGCTAAAAATAAAGTTGGTTTAAAATATTTAATGGTGTTTTATTAATTTTTTCTTATAACATTACATTAACAAACCATACAGTACTGTCATACTTGTTTTATCTCTGCGGGACAGCAACATCAACCTCAATGAAAGGAGACTCAACATCACTATGGTGTTGACAGTAACGGCCAGCGCAAACCGATCACGGCATGGCAGGGCATCTTATCGTTAATTTATACGTAGCTAGTCGTAACGAGATGCAGATCCCAATGTTCAACGTCACGAAGGGAAATCTCTTTTGCTGCCTTGGAGACGATATGTGTAGATATTGTTACTACTGTTACTACTAGTTACAGCCCGTTCACACGACGACGATTTTTTTTTGACGAATCGTCTTTTTTCACGATCCGTCAATTTTTATGACAGTGGCAAAGCTTTTTTAAATGCCCGTGTTCACACGCATCACGAATCGTGAAAAATGACGAACATATCTTAAAATCACGTATCGTCTTATAAAAATCACGTACGTCATAAAACACGAATCGTGATTTTTTTCTGACGGATTCGCTGATGCGCTCGCTCCCGAAAAATCACGAAACTAATGTGAACACCAATTCATTTTTTTTTTGCCGGCTCGTGATAAAACACGATTCCGTATGCAATGTGAACGTGCATCCGTCATGACGTATTGTGTTTTATGACGAACCGTCAATGACGGAAGCCATGTAAATGAGCCCTTACGTATGAATTTTTGGGCTGTTTCTGGGCGTAATACGGAGAAAGTAATAAAATGGACAAAAGGTCTGCCACTTCGGCCCGAGTAAGTCGTAGCATCGATTCGAAAGAAGTAGACCAGGCTGTCAGGTCAGACATGAGCAGGAGCAGGAGCTGGCCCCTCACGCGGTATGTTACTCGTAGCTAGGAAAACTACTCATCACGCCTGTGCAGTACCAGGCTGTCATATGCACTAACATAACAAGTTACACTACTTCTGATAACTTTGAATGATAGTGCATTTCTGTACTGACTGATCGGTCGGACTTCCAAATCGAGTTTTCTTCTAACTTTCTGTGAAACTTTTTCAAATAAGCAGCGACATCTACTTAGATTCTGTTGAAATTGTCGTAAATCGCGGGAGCCTAGTATAAGAAGTACCGTCGTCGGCACGAGTTCATACTAATGCTAGCTACAAATAGCCGCTAGAGGGCGCTTTCCACTCCTCACACCAGTAACCGATGCGTAAGCAGATAGTAAGAAGACCTACCTACAGAACAACCAATGAAGTCTACCAAATAAACCTTTTACCATAGAGCACGGACACGCATCGCCAGCCACTGCAAGAGGTGGCAGTGTCAACACTTAGCATATCTACTAATAAAGCTGTCATCGCCTAATCGACACAAGCGGCGCATAGAAACTAAAGGCGGTCCGAGCTCCACTCACTTGCGACGGAAAGATTATCTTATTAGTACTTACTAATAAGACTAGTTACCACATATTGTCGTTACTATATACTTTGTTTTACTGTTCTGAAATCATGGTAGTCAGAGACAAAGAAAATCGGCACTACCCAGTTTCAGGAGTGATTGGGTAATGAATGTGTTTGCAAGAATTCAAAACTTTGTAACACACATACATACCTACATGAACTCACGACTTTTTCCCATGGAGCTAAGCAGAAACCACAGACCGCCACATGTTACGATCCTCACCTACCTTCCCTTTCCGACTCGTGCCCGTTCATACATCTGGTCACACACGCACGCCCGGGTGAAAGTTACGCGCGTTTCTGTAAACTTTGGCCTTTTTTTTTAATATTGCGACTTAATATTTGAAACAATAATTAGGACTGTAGAACCGATATCTATCAGACACTTCATTCGCTTTTGAATGGAAAACTCAGAACACAAAATAAATCAAAAGAAAAATGAATTTATTAGTGAATAAATTCAACAATATTGGAAGGAAAAAGGAAATAAAACGAGCAGATGAACATAAACGTTCGTTCCTATGTCATGTTCAAATGAACATGAGTCACTCGAGGAAACCGTTTATTTAGATACCTACCTTATCCCAATAACAATAAAATTCAAATCCCTTAAAAGTACCCAATTAAACCAATGACTTACCAAAGCACAAATTAATGAAATATCATAGAGAGCAATAGAAATCAGTCTCAGTATCAGTCAGTGGTCTTAAAATAGCACCTTGAGTAACTCTAACGTAATTTCGTGTGAAATATGCTTCTTGACGCAACCATTATATGATGATGGTATATGCCGTATATGATGTGCACATTATGGAATGCAATAAAGTATTGAGTATTATTCGATTCGTGGTTTCACAAGTAGGTATTTGGTAATACACTGCTGATAACACACTTAAATGATAAGTGAAGAACCCAGTAGGAGCCGAGAACTGACTTAGTCTATCAATCACTTGCCTAAAGTACAGTATTAACTGCAACCAGAATCATCAATAATCATCATTATAGACTGAAATTCAGAAAAAGCTAAGTGGCTTTATACTTGGTAATTTATAACCTACTTTAGTAGATAAAAGTAGATAGCGAATTAAAGTCTACCTAGTTATTTAATAGGTATGAATCCTAGCAATCTTAGATCGAATACCGTCTTACATAGGTAACAATAGCCGACCACACTATCTGCCTTGTAACGTTAACTAATTCTGAAGTCTCTACTTCGTCCCCTACTCTGTGCATCGCTGCGCAAACCTTATAAAACGTTCGCCAAATACTGCATAATACACGACACAAGACCCGCCTAATGAGTGCGAGCGAGACGCGAATATGCAAGGGGCATAAGGAAAACCGAGAGAGAGTATTAAATGTAGTAAATGCGCAACAGTGAGAGCGGGATAGCGCGATATGGGGCGCGGCGTGCTGAGAGGGAGGCGCGCGACGTGTTGCCGTTGGTCGCTGTCGTGAATTATTGAAGCGGGCGACCGCCCTTTGGGCAGCGAGTGGCGGCGCGGCGCGGCGCGGGCGCGGGCGCGGGACCGCGCGGCTGTTTGCTGGGCCACTTGCCGCGCGCCTTTCCGACGTCACACCAATTTTGAATTTGCAACCACCGCCATCTTTAGCCAGTTTTTTGCTTTTCGTTCAGTGCAATGACCAGTGTGCCGATGCTCACTTAGTGATGGACTGTCCGTTCCCAGTTGTTTAGTATTTGTTGTGCTGCTCTATCATCTATGGCTGCTATGGATAGCCCTGGCTGCTGAACTTGGAGTGTCAGCATTGATTGCAGGTTTGTCAGTTTTTCTATAATTTTCTTCATCTCCGTGAGTTATTCCAAGGAGATATGTTAAATGCCTAGTTAAATGAGGATAGGAGTTTATAAAGAAACTGGCGATCCGCCCCGGTTTCCCACGGGTGAAATATAGATACTAATGTTTTCTCTACTATAATATGCATATATCATACATATACCTACGAGTAAACCTTCCTCTTGAATCACTCTATCTATTCCGTTGCGTAGTTTTAAAGATCTAAGCATACATAGGGACAAGACAGCGGGAAGCGACTTTGTTTTATACCTACTAAGGTGGGTGGACCATGGAAGGCCATGCTCCTTCGAAGGCCAATTATTAAAATTTCGTAGTTATTGCCATGTGATGACAAATTCCTTCTATCTACATAAACATCCATCGAACTAGAAATCACAGACGCGGCGGTGAATCGCTCGCGCCACTATTTTGGCAGTACGGTCCCTTGCTTCATTGATATCGGAAATCGGCGACGTTAAAATAAGGTGGGTGTACCATAGAAGGCCACTCTAACAAATAAATAGTTATTATTTGTTTATTTACTGGATAAATGAAACTAACAAATATTTAAGTAATACTTTGTTTTATTACGTAATATATAAACCAATTCTTTTTATTGTAGATTTAATGGCTATTTATTAACTTTTAGTGTTAAATGACTGATTTATTATAATGGCCTTCTAAGGAGCCTTGTTCCTAGCAAGGCCATTTTTAAGAGTTCAATGAAACTTAAGTTTAATCAATATTGATCAAATCTGAAATTTAAAAAAGTGGTTTATATTTTACGGAATAAAACAAAGTATTACTTAAATATTCGTTCGTTTCATTTATCCAGTATATGAACGAATAATAACTGTTTATTTATTAGAGTGGCCTTCCATGGTACACCCACCTTATGTAGTGATAGTGAAGTGACACCAAACACAAGCTAAGAGTCCGCGGCCCCCGTATACTGCAACAAAACACCAACAAATCGTGCCTAAGTACCGTAGAGTTTTAATAGAAAATATTCTTGTTATGTGTCTTGGAACGAGAAAGTTTCACTCACTAATTAATTAAAAAATACTTGGTAAACTTACCGAACTAAATACGAAAATTATGAACACATAGCGTAGGAAATTGGTAATAGATGGATAGTAAATTATGAAGGTATATTAGAGAATGCACCCAGTACTAACACTCTGTACCTGCTAATATCAATTAACAAACCTTTTATTACTTATATCTTTCTAAAAGACTGGTCTTCCTACATCCTATGCCTTACGATTTTACTCAGATATGTCTACCCCTTAAGAATTTCTACAGAGCCGGCTTACCTAATTCGTCTTAAAGGGTCGTCGAGTTCGCGTTGGACGTGGACGATGAGTCAGTAATTGATTCAGGACTTTTATTTGTGTGGGTATTAATTTACAATCGCACTGAAAGTAAATGTAGGTAGATGAATACCCCTAATTCATACAGATACCTATAGAAATTTCCAGATTCAGGCAGATTCGCCCAGTACCTACTCTATAGTTAAACCCTAAGGAATAAGTAGGTTAACCCTATTACCTATGTATATAAAAACCCTAAAGTACACACATTAGGCAAGGCAATAATCTTTAAAAGCATAAGTACTAATCCTAATTAAAACTAACCAATGGAACAGCACGGTTTTGGAAAAACTTTTTCACGGTGGATCATTGTCAAATGTCAATTTTTATTTATGTACTTACCTACTGTTGTTTGTTATAGCAAAAGTCGAGAGAAGTTCGTAGCTAAATAATAACAGCCGCTCGGATTGATCTTTAGGATAAGCCGAGATTGCCTACGTTTGGTTTTTGGATGGGTGACCACCATAGAAAAATAAAAAAACGTTGCTTACATCTATGGTGACCACCCGTTACATACCGAGTTTAATCCGTGCCACGGAAAGCAAATCAAGCTGTTGCTTCCGGCTAGATTTGTGTCGTTACGGGTAGTCAGTGGCCCGAAAGTCTGACAAGGGTTTTCAACAACAACAAAATTAATTTATTTTCAGGTAACTATGGCCCATTAATATATATCTTACAGACTAACATACATGCGATAATATACAACTTATGTTAATAAATAGAACCTTAAAACTATATTAGTTACACTTCACTTGTGCACTATGTCACTGTGCGTTCATGTGGCACTTGCCCGTGGAAGCGACGACACACCACTCCCTGCGGCCAAAAGTCCTCATCCAAGACGCGGTGCAGATAACACGTTGATAGGTATTCGCACCACAAACGCCTTAAAGTTGACGTTGCGGCGCGACTCAAGCAGCTGCACTCTCACCACATACTTGGTTTTCTGACGCACGGAGTCCACGATGTCCTCCACCGTAGTGGTGTAGTGAAGGCGGCAGATGTACACCGGAGTGTTCGGCTTCGCGGCACGAATAAGCACGTTGGGCTCCGATGGAGCCGTGCCGCAGCGGATTTTGTTGGTACGCTGACGGCGCATCCTCCTCAGCTCGCAGCAGCAGAAGCTCGTAGCACAGATTTGGACTGCGAACACCTGGTCCATTACGTCCAACTTCTGCTACAGGAACGCCAGTAACTCATCCCATTACCCAGTGCTCACTCGGTTGTGGAGGTAGATAGGCAGTCGCTCCATGTATAATACTTGTATTCAGGTGCATCCGAGTAGACTGCTAGCCGACCCAACATGGCTGGGAAAAGGAAAATGAAATGATAAATGTTTATTTATCCCAAAACAGTTGCATGGATTATAAATAAGACAACCCCAGTAGGTAATTGTTAATACTTGTGTTGGGGCTACCATGCTCTTCCTCTTAATTATTAACAATATTGACACAATTTTTAAAAAACGGTTATTATAAATTAAATGAATGAAGAAAATATAACAGTAAATGAATTGTAAACTATGTAATTAGCAGCTCTTTGTGTAACTGTAGATGTATGCGTACCTATGTGAAATTGTATGTGCGTCTTGTTTTTAAACAGGGTTAGTTTTGAGTGTGTGTGTGAATGTGTATGTCTTGTTTGAAGTGCCGATGTGTACCTTTTTGATAAGAAAAAAATAAAAATAAATTGTTTAACCAAATCTAACCAAAACTTGCCTTGGTTGTTAGCCACTCGGTTATTACCTTTTTAAATAGGTACGTGTGAGACCTTGTGATGGAACCTTAATTTTCCGTTTATTTTATTATAAATGGGTTGCATATTGACGCCGTACAAAAGCGGTTCGGACCACTGGGGAGTAAGCTACTATATCCTTTCGTCTTTTCCCCCGACTGTCTTGGTTAAATGGAATAGATTTTTGTAAGTATAAGGTCGTAATTAAGAAATATAGTTTTCTTATTGGAAGTAAGCCACTGATTCTATAAAGATCGACTGTGGGGTATCTGTATGTTTTATAGGGGTTCCCTATGTCAGTTCGAAACACTATTCTGCGAAAATTGTTACATCGATGACTTTACATCGATGCCTTGTTAGAGCGACGTTATGTTTAAACGACGCCTTTTTTGTTCGCTGTTTCTTAATATCGATAACCTTACATCGAACCCTTGTTTCTTCCACATTTGTTACTTCGAAAATATTAAGCCAGCGATATATTTATTTATAAAGAATACGTATATATGTTGCAGTTTGTAATTATTTCTTTTAATAAAATTTCGTGTGATTCTAAAAAAAAACACAAATAAAGCCTTGTTAAACTCAAAGTTGGACAAGTTATGCCGCTAGAGGCTTTAAAGTAATTTAATTTTGTAATATACTGGGTGGAAGGGATACGGAATGATGTTCTGAGTACGTTTTTTTTTCTTTGGGGATTTAAAAAATAAGAATCGACTTTTTAGTGGGTACCTGATCTACTTTCACAAGTTGTGCATTTTACACAAAGTTCAAGAAATATTTTACCATAATGTAGCATTTTATTATGTAAGCAGACATTATTTGATTATTAAAAGGTCATATTACGAAACGGTTTTTTTTTATTGATGGTCCCCATTGCAATGTTGGATGTACCATTATTTTGTAGAAAAATGTATTGATTAAATATGTTCGAAGTAACGTTACATAGAATAAACAAGGGTTCGATGTAAAGTTATCGATATTAAGAAACAGCGAACAAAAAAGGCGTCGTTAAAACGTAACGTCGCTTTAACAAGGCATCGATGTATAGTCATCGATGTAACAATTTTCGCAGAATAGTGTTTCGAACTGACATAGGGAACCCGTTTTATAGTACATTACTTTTTTAAGTGACCTTTCGGCTCTTTTTGACTCAAGGAATTTAGTTTTCGTTTCTCTTCCCCAGACTGCTACTTAAACAGTATGCAATAACAGATTGCGTGAGCTCAATATGCTACTTAAACAGTATGCAATAACAGATTGCGTGAGCTCAATATAGATGCTATTGAGTGTCTTCTGAGGCATCACATTTCTTGGATTTAAAAAAATCATATAAATTTTCGCATCCGTGTCGTAACAATCTCAATGTGCGAATGCCAAGTTAAACACTCGTCAACTATAACTCCCAAGTATCTTGTGGACGCCACATGTTTTATGTGACGTCCACAAGATCACATCCACAAAGGCTAGGCAGATAATGATGTTTGTTATAACAAAACAACTTGTATAACAAACAACTGTATATTGTTTTTATCGAATACACCAAGGCCTTTGATATCATTAGCTGACACTATATGGCAAAACTTAGCCAATCTAATCAACCTACCAACTACTATTTTATGCCTTGGTTTTTAAGTAAAATGTCCAATAGAAAAGGAAGAACACCAACAGCTAGAAAGTTTTTAGAGACCTTTTAAATAAATAGAGGTTTAGGCAAGGTGATCCACTGGCCCCTAAGCTCTTATTTGCAGAACTGGAGAATATACTCCGAAACATGGAATGTGATCAACTTGGTCTAAGCAGAAGATGATATTGTTATATTAGAAGAAAACCATAAGAAAAACTAGAGAAGATGATTCAAGGTTCGGACAGAGAAACCAAAAAATTGGACTTTGCAAGACAAAACTACTAATAAACTGAGATAACCGAGATTGTTAAGTGTGGGTCAAGATGGAAACGACGAGCTGTGCAGAACGGTTTATATTTTCAAAATGTAGGTACAAAACTTTTGGCGGAGGAAGCGCGCGTTGCATGTCGCGTTTGTAATGGCACTGTCTATTAGCAAAAAAAATGTGGCGGTCCGAGACTCGCCCCTCTTCCGCTCATACCCCGCGCACTTCCTCTTACAATGTCGTATCGCGCCGCTAACATACCCCACCCCAGTACTGCCTCAGCAGCACTCTTCATCTACCGGTATCCGAGCAATGCGCGTAATCGATCTAGTCAAAATTCCAGATTTCGTTTTTACTCGAACCATTCTGACTCGATCATCTTTTCCTGGCATGACTTCCTGAATAATTCCTTTGGGCCAAGAGTTGCGGGGACTGTCTGGGTCCACTATAAGTACAAAGTCGCCCACTTGTACATTTTTGCGTTCATCTTGCCACCTCTTGCGGGGCAGCAAGTCCGGTAGTACTTCCTTGACCCATCTGCGCCAGTACATGTCAGCCAATCTCTGTGCAATTCGCCATTGTTTGCGCAGATAAACGTCTGAATCATCAAATTTTCCGATGTGAGGTAAGGCAGACGACGATCCCAGCAGGAAATGATTAGGTGTTAATGTTTCAGGATCATTTGGGTTCACAGACACGTGAGTCAACGGCCGGCTGTTCACCATATTCTCAACTTCTGTCAACAGAGTGTTAAGAGTTTCATCTCTCGGCGCACGTTCTTTCAAGATTACTCTCAGGCTGGTCTTTACGCTTCTGATGAGTCTTTCCCACGCCCCACCCCAGTGGGGACTCGCAGGCGGTATGAAAGTCCATTTTGTTCCTCGATTTAAGGCCTCATTTTTCAGCACTTCTTCGTCCAGCTCCTTTATAGCTTTTTTCAGCTCCGTATTCGTTCCTCGGAGATTTGTTCCATTATCGGAATACAAATATTGAGGCCATCCCCGTCTCGCGGCCATCCTTCGCAATGCCATAATAAAGGAGTCGGTTGTAAGATTAGTAACTACTTCCAGATGGATTGCTCGTACTGTCAAACAGGTAAATAAGACGCCGTATCTTTTCTCGCGACGTCTTCCCACCGTAACTTCCATGGGACCAAATAAATCCACACCGCAGTAAGTAAAGGGCCGTTCGTGATGGGCCACTCGAGCACCAGGTAAGTCTCCCATTCTTTGTACTTCTGGTTTGGATTTTCTAATTTTACAAGTTGAGCACTTAGATGTTACATGCTTAACGGTAGGTCTAAGTCTGGTGATCCAATATCTTTGTTTGATTTCATTTACTAAAGTTTCTTGATTTCCGTGTGCGTAGTAGTAATGATAATACTTGACGATCAATTTAGCAATATAACTTCTTCCATTTAATATTACAGGGTTTTTAGTTTCAGGTAGAATACCAGCAGCAACCCCGATGCGGCCACCGACCCGCAACACTCCGTGTTCGTCCAGGTAAGGAGACAAGGTAAGTATGTTACTTGTTTTTGGTACACATCTGTGGTTTTTTATCGCAGATAACTCCTTGCTAAACCATTCAGCTTGTGACCTTTTCAGTAATAATATTTCAGCATTCTTCATAGTGTCGTCGAACTCAAAGGTAAGCTTCTTGCATTTATTTATAAACTTGAGTACCATAGAAGCCGATCGACGTAAGCGTAGCCATGAACTAAATCGAGTAGCATCAGGTACGGGTAAGTAAATATGTTGTGTATCTTCTTTTATTAAATTAATACATTCCAATAGTGTTTCTTTCCTTTCACCAGATATGACGTCAAGCGGCCATTCGTCTTCTTCGCAGTGTAAGAACGTTGGGCCGTATATCCATTCATTTGGCAGTACAGGGTAGGAGTAGTTTTCTCTCGTAGCAGTATCGGCTGCGTTTAGCTTTGTTGGTACGTATCGCCATTCATTCATCTTGGTTAGCTCATCAATTTCGCCTAACCGGTTTGCTACGTAGACTTTAAAATCACGAGCATCATTTCTTATCCAGTGTAGTACTGTTGTCGAGTCGCTCCAGAATATTCGTCGCTCAGGTTTTATTGTATGTTCTCGTGCAACTGAGTCTGCTAATCTAGCTGCTAAGACAGCAGCTTGAAGCTCCAAGCGCGGAATAGTAATCGGTTTGTTTCCTACAACCCGACATTTACTCGCAATGAATGCTACGCGTATAATATTCTTGTCGTCAATCCATCTCCAATACGCGACGGCGCAATATGCCTTGCTAGACGCATCACAAAATATATGCATCTGTAGGTTTCTATAACTAGCATGAGTAGGAATCTTTCCATCATTTGACATGCAACAGCTGTGTGTCATAGCCATAGCGCTCGTAGCCGATTCCGCGTCCGCTACGTTCGTAGCAATCTTCGTAGCACTCGTAGCCGTAGCGCTCGTGTTGGATGGCGGGGGAATTTTGTCTTTCTTCTCGCTCACTCCTATGGTAGCAGCCGGATAATGCCTTGGCAAGCCAAAATCTTGTAATGTTTTCAATAAATTGATCCATCTTGACCATTTCTCGAACACTGTATCAGGTATATAATCATCCCAATTAATATTTAATTTCCAAGTTTCTTGAAGAATAATTTTTCCATTTATGGTGTACGGTGCTAGGATGCCATATACGTCAAATATAGACATGACCACACGTAACATTTCTCTCTTGGTAGGTTTTTGTGTTCCCGTTATAATATTTTCGGGTATCCGCTTGAAAGATACGTCGAATCTCAAAGTATCATCACTTGGATGCCAAATCAATCCAAGCGTGCGTTCGCCTTCATACTGTTGACCTATTTTAAATTTGACGGCTGCATCGCCGAGTAAATCTTTAGGTAAGCTCGCAAGTACTTGTTTACTGTTGCTCGTCCAATTCCGCATTTCGAAACCGCCTTTCTGGTGAATTAACATGACGTCATGAATCAGCTGTATCGCGGTCTCTTCGTCAGGTAGGCTGTCTATATAGTCATCCATATAGTGGCTTTTATATATAGCAGAAGCCGCAGCGGGCATTGATGACTCATACTGCTTCGCGTTATTGTTCTTTACGAATTGGGCTACGAAGGGCGAGCAATTAGCACCAAAAATTAGGGAAGTCATTACATAAGTATTTATAGGTCCCGCTGGTTCTTCTCTGTATAGGAATCGGAAGGCGTCCTGGTCTTCTGGTCGAATTTTTACTCTGAGGAACATATCTTTAATATCTCCAGACACGGCTACTCGATTTTCTCTAAATCTTAACATAATGCCGAATAACGACATAAGTAGGTCGGGGCCTTTCAATAAGTAGTCGTTAAGTGATAATCCATTTGTTCTAGCTGCCGCGTCGAACACTAAACGCAGTTTTTTCTTGTTGGGGTTATCGACTCCAAAGTGAGGTAAGTACCAAGTTTTCGGTGTAACATTTAAGTTATTACATATTTTTGCGTAGTCGTTATCGAATAGATGTCGTACGCGTTCTTTGTACCTATTCGCATATTCTTTGTTTCTGGTTAATTTCAATTCTACTCCTTTCAGTCTACACATAGCCGTCGGGTACGAGTCCGGCATCACACATTTCTCGTCTCGCCAAGGTAAGCCAACATGCCATAGACCATTGATGAGTACTGAAGTTCGTTCTAAACTTTCAACAGCGCGTAAGTCTTCTGAGTTCTGTCTTGGCTTACCAGATATGCCCATAGACTCGATTGAGAACGACCTTCGCACCTCCTCCTGGATTTCTCGTAGTTCACATTCTGCGTCTATGACGTCACTAGTGACAAACAATGAGGAGTGGCGTACAGCAGAATTAGGTAAGTAAACATTAGGTACCCTTCCATGCAGGCACCAGCCCAGAGGCGTCCGGGTGGCACAGGGTTCATCGGGTTTACTCAACCTCACTTCCAAAGGTAAGAGAAGGTGACAATTATCTTGTCCGATTAAGACTTGTGGTTGTAGTTGTGTTTCTGTGCAAAAATTATGGCTGATATCACTTAGGTGCGCGTAGTTTTTACTATTTACTGTGGACAGACTTGGCGGTAAGTTTAATTCATCAACAATTCGCGCGTCGATTGTAAACATCTTGTTATCAGCACCACACAAAGTCACTTTTGCGCGCTGTGCGTTGCACACTAGCTCCGTGTCGTTCCACGGGCCACACACACGAAGACATTCCCGGCGGCCGCGCAGCCCCACTCTCTCCGCCAGCGAAGCGCTAACCAACGACACAGTCGAACCGTCGTCCAGCAGAGCGGTCGCGCTCACACTTCCGTTGGGTCCGTGAATGTTTATAGGTACAATCTTTAACATAACGGAACAGCTGACATTAATATTTGTTATTGTCTCGGATGGAACTTCAGTTTCGGGTGGAACTTCAGGTTGTACCGTTGGCACGGGTTCACTATTGTTTTGACGCGCCACATAATGTAATAATCGGTGATGAGATTGTCCACAATTATTTACGTCACAGCTGGGAGCGGTGCATGTGTCCCTACGATGATGCGCTGTTAAACACTGATAACAAATACCGTTACGCTTTACGTGCGACCATCTGTCCTTTCGTAGCGATTTTTTAAACTTTTTACACTCGGTTAATTTATGAGTACCGGTACGACAATAACGACACTTTTCTTCACTTTGTCCATTTTGTACTAGAATAGTTTGTATATTGTTCACTTTATCACTTTGTTTACGTTTGAAATTGTCCGTTCTAGGTTGTAATAAAGTAGCACTGCAGGTTGATATTTTCACAGCTTCTTCGGTGAGGAAATCTGATAATACATCTAGTCTAGGTTTAGGTGATTCGGCGGTGATAAACGGGAAACTATAGTCTGTCCACTTCGCGAGCAGGGTGGTAGGTAGCTTAAATAGGATAATGTTAGCTACTTTCATGCCTTGCAGGTATTCATGGCGACCGAGGGCTCGTACAGCTGCGACGTAGTTCTTTATTTTGACGGAAAATGGTATTAGTTCTCGATGGTAATCTGCAGAAAGATTGTTCATCCTTTTTATGTCTGACACGATGCGAGAAAGAATGACGTCTACGTTTCCGAATTGTAGTTTCAAAGTGGACATTACGTCTGTAGATGAAGCACCACTGATAAGCAGGCCGGCTACAGCTTCGTGAGCGGCGCCACGTAAACACTTGCGTAACCGCCAAAGGTTTTCTTTATCGGTGAAGTTACAAACCTCTGTGGATTCCATATAAGCTTGCTCGAAATGAAGCCACTCTGTTGGGTCTCCGCTGAAACCAGGGAGTTCTTTCGGTGTGCTAAGACGACTCATCAGTTTGGTATTTTGCTGGATGGCTGACGACGTGACGAGATCTTTGAATGCGCTCGTAAGCTGTTGAACTGCTCCTTCTGTGTCGGTCGGGTTCGTGTGCGACTTGTGTTTATCACTGTCAAGCTGCTGTAGTTCATGTTGACTGCGCTCCAACCACTTCTCGATGTCACCCGCGCCATCATTTTGTTCCGATGTTTCTGATGGTGGACTGTATTCTTCGTCGAGTTCGGCTAGGTCAGCCGCTAATTTTCTATCAATGAGTTCCATTTCTATGCGCGCCTTCGCCTGGGCTGCTTCTAGTTCCAGTCTCCTTTTTTGTGCTTGTATCGATTGTGATGATGACGGTTTCTTGGACCTGACTGACTGACGTGATGCATGTGAAGGCGGATTTTGTTTTCCAGCTCGTTCCGATTTCACTACACTCGCGGCACAAGAACTTTTTACTTCAAGTTCATCATCCTTTTTCTTTACTGGTGTAGGCGGTGGCATTTCCTGTGCTCCTGTTGCCAATTGTAGCTTTGACTCCAATTCCTTCTCCTCTCTTTGTTTTCGAATGGTACTGCGGGTATTTACCATCATTGACCTTGGCGGCGGAGTCTTATACATTCAAGATCCGGTTCGAATGACCAATGTTAAGTGTGGGTCAAGATGGAAACGACGAGCTGTGCAGAACGGTTTATATTTTCAAAATGTAGGTACAAAACTTTTGGCGGAGGAAGCGCGCGTTGCATGTCGCGTTTGTAATGGCACTGTCTATTAGCAAAAAAAATGTGGCGGTCCGAGACTCGCCCCTCTTCCGCTCATACCCCGCGCACTTCCTCTTACAATGTCGTATCGCGCCGCTAACAGAGATATTACAATAAGTAACCAACATTTTGAAATCGTGAAAGAGTACAATCATGTATCTGGGACAAATCATCTCGTACAAGGATGAAGCACACAAAGAAATCCAAAGACGAATAGCAAACGGCTGGGAAAAAACTGCTCACTTAAGGAAATGATGAAGGCCACATTAGCATTCTACCTTGAATCACATTTGGGTGTGAAACTTGATCCCTCGAAAACTCCACAGAGATGTAGGTATTGTAGTCACAATACTGGCAAAGAGCTATGTATGGAGAGGCATCAAGAAACACGACAGGAAACGTCTCGTCTTGAACTATGACTAAACTGACTCTGCCCTGGAGTGTAAATGTGGTGTTGCCCCACAAACGATGGGACATCTGATATCGTGTCCTGTTGCTTGCACATCACAGGAGCTGATGGACGCTGCTGAAAAACCCGTCGCCAACTTTTAGGCTGACTCAATTTAAATTGTCATCGACACTCTAAGAAGAAGTCTCGAACTATATGTTAAAAGAGACACAAGATTTATTGAATGGAGATAAGCAGACACATATCAAGGAGTAGGTACCTGACCAGGACAAATAAAGTAAATATGTGACGGATCTCAGAGACGGAAAATGAAACATGGAAAGACAACCTGAACATTATAGCGAGCGCTTATGGAAAAGACTAGCCAGAAATGGAAAGTAATGGAAAAAGAGGCATTTGCCAATAGACACTGAACTCAGAGAAAAACTGTGGAAATATACTCTTATTTAAAAAACATACATCTCTCATCTTTGATTCTGTCACCTTAAAAATCCCAACATGCAAGCTACTTCCCAGATTCGCCCTTTAAAACTCACTAAAGCAAAAACTTTTAATTTTAAATTCGTGTGAAAGCCCAACTTATGCGAACGCGTGAGAGTATGAACTATTTTTAAACAATCTCTTTTCCACCCCTACGATGCGATTACCGCCCCCACGACACATTGTCACAATCACTGAACAACATTACCTCCGGTCGCCTGTGAGGTATAATCTAATAACTGCCCTCTTCCCTCCGAGAGGGTTACCTACCTGATCAGGTGGCGACAGGGGTGAGAGGGCCACAGAGGGTGACAAATTAGCTATTGTAGTAATGAGCGACTATGGGTGAACTCATCTGGGGCAGATCATGACACCCCTTTCAATGGTTTAATGAAGTCGTGCATGGATTATAATGAGGAAGGGAGTTTAGCGTGTAGGAACTGTAGGTGTATTCATTTTGTACACCTATTACGCATCACTTAGCCACGCTTACTTGCTTTACATATTATTATTTAGGAAATCTGCGAAAACAATTTAAACGATTATAGAAATATAATTGTGGCCATGGCATATTGATATCACAGCAAAGAAATGTTAGGTATGTGCCCGTTGTGGACACCGCAGACATTCTTCAACACTTATAATGATTAGTAAATTACATACAGGGTGTTAAAGGACCCATCACGAAGCCGCCAACCAAGCTTTTTGCACATCAAACCGCGCAAAAATTATTGCTGGGAAACAAAGAGATTTAAACGACTTATGGAGCGGACATGGGGAATATTTTCATACAAAAATTTTGATCCCGAACATTTTTGATTTTGACACACGAATGCTACCTGACTAGCGGGCGTATGACACTAGACAGACCGATGTTAATGAGTAGTAACAAGTATTGTATTACGATATTTTTCGCCTTGTCCCGTCTATCGCTCGTAAATACCTATTTGAATGTCTTTGCTGGGAAACGACTTTTTTGTGTGAAAAATTATGGTTTAGGGTACAAGATCTCCGAGTAACGCACTCAAACATTGTGTCGGTGGATGCTTTGAATAGTACAGGGATCATGATGGTATTTAAAGTAAAGTAAAACTTGTATTTTTTTAAAGTGTGAAAAAGTTGGATCTTTGACCTTCAATATTTCCGGAACTAGAATTTTCCCAGGTAAGGTCCAGAACAAATGCCAGACAATGACGGGAAGCACAAGTGCCTCTCTTATTCCTTTTTTATTTGACCTGCAGAAGTTATGATTCACTGAATAAATTTCTTGTCTTTCTCAACAATTTAAATCCACCGTTTGACTACTAGCTCAACAGATTAAAATCCCGTCCCTGAGGACCGAAACGCTACCACACGCATAATCTTTTCTCTAGCAAACACAAATAGATGTGTGGCTCAAATATTTGCGGATAGTAATTGGCGCGGGCGCGGGTTCGACTCCCGGGTGTTGACACGTAGGGTGTCGCCGTCACGCGACCCGAAATATGTCATTACTGTGGTTAATTGGAATGCGGCTTCTAGAAGACGCTGTTTGAATAAATATATAATGTTTAAGTAGAAGTCGATAAACAATGATCTGCGAATGTCTAATCAGAAGTCTAAATCTAAAATCAGTCTAATAATCTCTGTGAGAGGGGCAGGCTGTAATCCACCAAACCGGCGCGGGCCCAGTGCCTGCTCGTGGATGTCACTTGTATTCGATTTTTTGGTCCTGAGACATTTGGCCGGATTCCTTCACCGTTTCGAGAGCACTGGGAACCCACGAACCCAAGACCTACACGTACACGACCACTCTCGTAATTCGCGATCACGGATGTATGAATAATTTTAAAGAAAACAGTTTTTTCAACCAAAACTATTCCTTTCTATTAATCCTTCCAGCGAAAGTGCCAAACGTATAACTTAAGGTGTAAACACCATCACAATGGGCTGTAGAAACGGGTACACTTCCGTCGGAACATCGGACATAGTGGACAGTGGACACAGACGAACACCGACAAAGATGAAGAGTACACACGATTATCAGTTATTTGCTGATGTAATCTTGTAGTTTTGTGTGATCTTCTATTGCGGTATCTAGCAAGGAATTTTACCGTAGACATTGATTATCATAATGTACCGGTACCAGCTTTATATGGTCTTTGAAAACAGTTACAGCAGTCCGAAATTTTGACAAGAGGCGTCATGTTATCCAGTAGGTATGTTGTGCAGGTCAGATAGCCAGTCACTCCCTGTAGAGTAGGTACTAGTATTCAGCTGCTTCGGGGTAGACTGGATGCTGACTGGACTTGGTTAGTACCTACATAGGACTTGGAGAGGAGGAGGTTATTATCAAAGAGTCTAGGTAGGTGATGAACAGCTTTCGGTTATAGCAAATGTAGCTGTGCTGTGATAAAAAAAAATGATATGATTATTAAATAGGAATGAAACCATGAAAACATGAGTTAAGTTATTTACAAATATTACGCATATTACGTTTGTAATTGATTACTTACCTAACTGAAAGAGCGCAAAGTAAGTTGTTGGGTTTCTCTACCAAATAAAACCTTTTGTTGGGAGTCTCAACAGATTTATCATTTAATAACCAACACCATAATTCTTTGCGGCAGCTACAACAGATACCGGATTACATCAAAAATGTTACTAATCCCACTTAATCCTCATGTTTGTATCCACGTAGTACGAGTAGTGGCCTGGCGACAGACCGTCTGCGCCTGCGCGTTCCCGTCCGACCGACGTCCCGACGGAAATGTACCCGTTTCTATGAGTTATTGTTGTGGTGTTTACATGTTCTGTGATTCGTTTTGCACTTTCTTTAGAAGGATTATCGCCATTACACTATAAATGCGGGCTGAGGCCATCTGTTTGATGTCTGTTTTTCGACGACGTTTCGGTTAAAACAAACAAAATTATTATGACGGAAAAGTATCTTAATCAATGATGATAGATGTAGGCGAGTTTGATGATAGCTAATGGCTGTTTTACGAAAAGAAAAAACTCCTTAAAGTATGTTTCCAATTGCGACGGCAGTTGCGTTTGACAACAACTGTACCTAAACAATTTACTCCCTCTTCGTTTTCATGTATTATAATCCGAACGCAGCAGGAGCATGTCTCTTTTTCAGTTGTGTAATAGTAATTTTTGTCAAACAAAAAATATTATGAGGTGAACGATTTGTCGCTTTATTAGTGATAGCCAATAACGGCCCTGCTCGCGTCCGCTACGGTCTGCGGTCGCCGCTCGACCACAGCGTCACGCGACAAAGTCGCCATCTATCGAAGTGTTTTCATGAAGGTTAGGTACATGAAAGCAGTCGTACGGATGAAGACTGTCCGAGAATCGAAACAATACCTTAGCTTCGGTACCTATTAATAGCCTACATATCATAGATAGTCCAAGTCGCGGTTCTTTTAGTACAAAGTTACAACCTTTTACCAAACGTATACCTACATTTTTTTTAATCGAATTCCTGCATATCTTCACCATGATTCCTTAGTGAAAGTGTCACAAGCACTTCATACAATACTAGTTCAACACAACGGCGGCACTTCCGTCGGAAGGCGAGCGACAAACCGAAGGATTACCGAGGATTAGCGTTAGAGACGTTTAGCGTAATAATTTAATTGTGTACGGCGCGGGAGCGACCATTTGTAAACATTTAGTTTTTGTGAGAAGGAAAGTATTCACGTTATCTGATATTTTTTATAAATATGTTAACTAATAAAATTAAATAAGTTGCAGGCGGTATATTTTTAAATTACTTAAGGTTTCCTTATAAATAAATTGAAAACCGTCCGGGGTTTAAGAAGTTACTACAACTTATCCTCTATAAATATTTAATACTAACCTTATCTTACTTCTTATCGACTTACATGGATGCCTGTAGTTATTAAGTAAAGCGATATTGACCCAATGACGACAGAATAGACATCTTTGGAGAAGAATGATTAGGAGAGCCGACACCAAACAAATATGGGATAAGACCTGAAGAAGAAGATCTTACTTCTTGTCTTAAGATGGCCATAGACAATGGTTATGCGTGTGCAGTGTTGCCCGTACAGTCAAACTGTGCAGGCGTGCATGAACGTGTGCAGGAGAAAACTGTACAGTTAGGTACTGTACATGCAACTTAGAGAATATTGAAATACATATTCTTCCGCTTGGTATGTGGCAGGTCGCAGTCCTCGGTTGTTTTAACCGACTTCTAAAAAGGAGGAGGTTCTCAATTCGGGTGTATTTTATTCTGTGTGTTAGATACCTCTTGACTTGGTCATGTATGAACCGATTTAAAAAAATATTTATTTATTTTATAAAAAATGTGTAAATAGGTACTTCTCGATTGGTTCCATAGAAATTTCATCAAAATCGGTTTTTTTTCTTTATTTATTTATTTGATACACCAACAGCATTACATATATACATCATACATTACATTTATAGGAGACAATAAAAAAAAGTACTGGTATGTATGCCCATTACAAGTATACGCAGCATTCGCCATAGTGACAACAACATAAAGTTCTCTAATCCTAATACTAATATACATCTTAAAAAGTGAATACAATATAAATTTTACTTAAAACTAAATGAAATTAATTATCATGATATGTATTATGAATGCGAAATCTAAAGATTTTTATTTTCAGTTGTGTTGGTGACTAGTTGGCCGGAAGTAAATTGTTTAAAGGCAAATCAAATAAATTATTAATATAGATCCTTATTTTTTTAGATCAGTTAGAGAGAGATCTCTAACTGATCTTCTAAACTTGTGGAGCTGTGTAGTTTCTACATATTCGTAGCAAAGAAGCGTTAAGTCCGAGGTTTGATTTGCGGAAAGGAATATGGAACAGTCTGGTGATGGGATATCTGGGAGGTTTTGAAGGAACTGCATATGGAATGCGCTCAACTAAATCGCTGCATTTTACGATTCCATTGACAATTTTATGCAGGAAAATAAGATCGCGCGAATGGCGACGGTCTCGCAGCGTCTTTATATTGAAAAAGTGAAGGCGTTGCTCGTACGAACAGCGATGGCTTATTTTTCTAGATCGGTTCAGCAGTTTGGCTTTTAAATCAAAATAGCTGGAAAAATATGTCATCCAAGTAAAAGAAATTGCGAAATTGATACTTGACAAGGATTTCTGTGTGAAAAAAAAAACAAAAACAAGTGGAAAATGCAAATGAAAGTAAAGTTATTTTCCACTTATTTTGTGTTATTATTTTTATTTATAAAACAATTAATAAACCCATTCAAGCAACCATATCATCGTGTGTTTCGGGTGATGCCATGCTTGCAAATGAGCCGAGCCAACAGGCTTGCAGTACGTATTGCAGTACATATTGCAGTACTCGATGGCAGTAGGTACACGGCAGTTTCAAATGTGCATTGAAAACACGGAATTTGTTTTTCATGCACATTTAAAACTGTCATATATAACCCATCGTCTATGGGCGGCTTAAGAATGGATAGATGGATGTTTGTTACTCGTTCAGAAACTACTGAACAGATTTGGATAAAGTAAAGAGATAACTTATACGCAAAACACCGAGAGAGTTGGAAAGGAGGGGAGGCCTTTGCCCAGCAGTGGGACAGAACACACAGAGAGGCTATTATTTAAAACATGCATTATATAAATTTTCTGGATACACACATATACCGTGTCTGTATTAAATGCAGGTGCTAAGTGGTAATGATAGCCTAATATCATCAAAACTTATAGTAGTGTCGCGACGACCGCGGTTACCTACTCGGTAGTACAAAGTTAATAACCCTTGTAACCGAAAGTATCACATTTTTTGTATCAAATTCCTGCATACCTTCCGTACTATCCTTTACAGTAAAATTGTTACAAACACTTCATACGGCGATTGAACACAATGGCGTTACTTCCGTCGGAAGGCGAGCGACACAAACCGAAGGAATACCGAGGATTAGCAGACGTTTAACGTAATAGTTTAATTGTGGGCGGCGTGGGTTTGACCATTTGTAAAATTTGTAAAAGGCTGTTAGCTGGGAAATCAATTAAACTTCAGGCGGTACGTTTTTACATGATTGATCAAAGTAACTGACAACTCAAACGATGAATCGTGTCGTGTTCTGCTGTCGCCGTCGGAATAACAGTGCTATTGTAGCGGCTACGTCTCGTAGCGCTTGGTGCTACGTAGTGGTGAGACGTAGCATAGCCGGCTACGAAGTCACAACTGAAGTTAAAAAAAAAATATTTCACATATGTAGCATTCGAGCTACAGTTTGAGGTTTTATTCATAAACGCTGCTTAAAGTCAAGCTGTTTAACCAGACACTTTTGACGTTTAAAAACTTTCTTCTAACTTCTGCTAGAGTTTATGCGAAATTAACCGTTTATCTGACTGTTACCTTATAATACCTTAACGGCTGAACTGAACGGATGTGTAGTACTCGGGTAGACCATGACCTGGGTTAGGATATTTAGCATACTTTTATGCACAGATATGAAGATAAGTGCACCACACTGTGTGTCCGGGATAAGAGCGCCATACTGATCTAGCAGTTGGCCGATAGTTTAGTTTGAAGGTAATCGTGTAGCTCAACAAACTGATTTATCGGTCAATACCGAAACGTAACGTGACGTAACGAACGTAACGAACGTAACGAACGTAACGAACGTAACGAACGTAACGAACGCAACGAACGTAACGTGACGTAACGAAATGTGCGCTCCAGGAAATATGTTCATCGTGATTAAGAGCGCCAAGTCTGCAGTCTGCGGGGACTCTTAATCTGCCGTGATGAATGTCTCAAATTTATACAACCGCGGTTCCCAAATTGCACTCATAAGTGAAGCGGCAAAGTAATATCAAATTATGTCGCAATTCAATTAATTTTTTTCTGCAAAAAAACATCGTCAACTAAACCACTCACCCACGCATTATCCTCACATTTATAATTTCAATAGGGACGTATTTGAAAACCATTTTCTTATAAAATTCTTCCATAACAAAAGAATCTTCAAATAAAATATAAACCGCTGTTACCCTCCACTCGATGTCGCGACGAGTTCGTCGAGTCTCGTCGGATCTCGTCGGATCTCGTCACTTTGAATTACGACGACCGGTCAAGTGTGATCGGCACGCAATTTTTGACAGATGTAAGCTATAATAGCAATGACAGTCATTGTCATATTTTAAGTTATTTGTAAAGGTTTTATTGTAGGAATTGGAGTAATTTCAGATTTTAATGGGTTCCTGGCAGACTTGTTTCTTATGCAATTTTATTTTATCTTCCTTTTTAAGCCGATGGACTGTAAAGGATGAGATGACGTCTATTTAGCTATTATGACGCAGATGATATACCTAAATGATAAAACCATTCAGGTGACAACTTTTTTCTGCAATTTACCTACCCATGTCATCCCTGGCTGTGTTGTAGTTTATTACATAATTGATAAAAAAAACAGTCTGCAGGTATAACAGTCAATTAAGTACTTATGACTACTTTTCGATTAGCTATAGTTATTCCGCTGTAACAACTTGTTAACAAGATTACATTTCGGATTAAAAGTAACATTTGCACCTAATCGGCCTTAAACGGAAAAATAAACACTTTATTAACACGAAAATAAGCAATTTCCTCACAATCATAGCATTTCAATGATCAACCGCATCACGCCACAATCCGTACAACACCCCATAACAGAGCCATAAACAGACCAACGCCACTAGACCCTTGACACACCCCTCACTCACCACAAATTGTTTGACGACAACCAATCACGAGAGCTCTAAATAAACCGGTGCTTACTAATGACTTCTGTCGAATAGAAATATCATAGAATTGAGAGCGAGATAGATATATTATGCGCCCTGAGTTGGAGAGAGATGGAGGGACCGATTAAACGCATTTAAGGATTAGAGGTGACGCATGTCGGGAACAGTAATGCTGTGATTCGGGTTCGATTCCCGCGCAAATGGGAGCGTAATGAGTTGTTTATTTGACAGATGTCAGAGAGTGACGTTGAGGAGGACTGCTGCGAGATTTAGATTAAGTGGTGGTTGTGGAGGAGAGGCTATTATTGAGATGTTATGATTGTTAAAAGCTAAGCTAGACTTAGCTAAAATAATCCTGCTTATACATACGTACGAAAAAAATAAATTATAAACGCGAACGGTTGTGAGAATGAATGGACGTTTGTGACTCTTTCACGCAAAAACTACAGAACGGATTTGGATGAAATTTGGCACACAGATACCTACATGGTTAAAATAACCTGGAGTAACACATATAATACATTTTATTCCGGTAGTACGATCCCGTGGGACAATTACCGAAGCCGCGGGCATAAACTAGTACTTATTTTTATAAGTTTGAAAGGACATAGGTAGGTACTTTGATACTATTTACCGGTGACAATGACCGTGTACGCGTTGATCTAAGCAGAGTTAGTAGGTGCAGCTTCCTATCAGGGCTACATACATCTCTCTTCTGGCCGAACTGTATGATAACAAACTCTCTTCTTTCTTTCAGAAGACAATTACGTACCTAGTCCATGATGATCCCGACCCCAACTCTTCAAATCAATTACTTTGAGTTAACCTTTTACTCAGTGAAACGAGCCATCATCAAATAACACTCATCCATTTAATTTTAAACCCTAATTCTCTACAATTTACATCACACTTTCCGCCGACACCAGTCTCAAGTGATCTGTGCCTAATCAGTTTATTATCTAAAGAGCCACCGACTGTATCATATCTGATGCAATCCCGGCGAGCGATAAGCCGACACGTCCACAAGGGTAATTATGATATTGACACTGATATCAGACAAAGGGATGATGATATCAGATGAGATGCTGATATCTTTGTGTGGTGATAGGAGATTGAGGGTTAAGAAGTGAAGATTAGGGGTGATTACTGATAAGGCTTTTCGTAGAGTCAGCAGGGATGGAAGATAACTGTTATTAAAGTGTATTAGTACCTGATTAGAGTAGGTACAACGGGAGCTGGTGATCTACCTACCAAGTTGTAAATCGAGTGCTACCTACTAGAAATTGAACAGGTATCTATAGGATAAATTATGTAGTTAGGTAATCAGATTGTGAGGGCTCGGACAAAGTGCGATAGCACTATCAGCGATAATAATGGTGGAAAAATGCATGGGACTGACTTATGCAGATAGGTACCGACAAAGTTAAGGCTGAAACTTGTAGAAAGGGTTTGTACAAAGGGGCTTTGGTTTGAAACAATTTTTGTAATAAGTATTTAATTTTATGCAAATATTTTCAGTCAATCATATTTATAATAATCTTGTGTTGAACCAAATAAGTGTTGTTATAACCAAAACTCAACCCTATTTCTTTACCCTCAAGCAACTACAACCCCAGTCAAACTTAAAACAACAATAACTTCAAAATCATTATTTTGAACGGTACGCACTTACAGCTCAACAATATACCGGTATCTTTGTAGTACTAGTACGCGATACTACAATCAACAAAAGTTCTTACTTCAAGTGCTGAACCCCACAATAGTCTGAGTTAGGGCGCACTAGAACAATACTGCGTGAGTTTGGCGCACTACACAATATGCTACCGATGTATTGTTGGGTAAACATCTCGTTAGAGACGGTTAAAAACAATTGTGAAATATCGTTTTATTTATTTGAATTAAAATTATGAATTCAGTAGGTAAGTGCGTCCTTGTATTCCAGTTAGGTTAGTACTTAGTAACAATTTAGTGTGATTTGAAGTATGCGTTCAACAATTCGTTTCGTAAAATTAGAAGAGGTAATGTTTGATGTGTGAGTAATCATCGGAACTACTGATCCGCTTCCGAAAATTCTACATTATCCCTGAGTGTCATAGGCTACATACAATGTACGACTTGCCCGTGGGAACGACCCTACGGGCAAATTCTAGTTCATATGCTATAAACAAAAATTAAAAGACAAGTTATTTCTACTAACCCGCACTGAATCGACGTAGTTGACTATGGCTCTAGTAGCCACCACCTCAGCCTCAGCCGCAGCCTCTCCTCGGGCTGTGGAACGTTACCGGCTCGTTATGCTATGTATTACTCCCGTCGGATTCTGTACCCGGTCCCGTTTAATTTAACTGTAAGGTACGAAAGGACCAATTTTTTTTTAAATGGTAGTAGCGCCCCATCTTCTTTTGCCTAAAACTAGTTCATACAGCAAAAAAACTGTCCACATCGTGTCTATTGCCGTTTGATTAAAATTCTCTAAAGACCCGTATAAAATCTGCATTCAAAAAACAATTCCGTCAAACCTAGCACGCCTCCGCCATCAATTAATTCTTCAAACAAACCCTCTCCGCGGGGTCCCAGCGACCGGCGACCGGCAATCGCTGGGGTATTGGCGACCGCACGAGCATATTCCGCGGGTTAGTCGTGCAAGCAAGCTATTGTCATATTAATTGCCGCGATATAAGTGACACAACCCTCCCGCGCTACTTTGTTTTAGGGGTACAAAACTCCCCTTGTTTTTATTTGTTTGATGCTTTAGTTTTAAGACTTGTTTATATTTTAGCATTTGTTGGGAAGATATTGAAATACTTCTTCTTCAACATTCAGTTAGTATAAAGAAACGAAAACGTCTCTAATGTTTGACACACCTCACAGGTCTTAACCGTTCCTTAACCGACTTAATAAGATTGAGTGTAAAAAAACGTCAATATCATCATCATAAAAGTCATAATATAATACTGAAGCACATTCAACAATTCCTTAACGCACCGAAATAAAACTTATAATGAAAAAAGAAAAATCTCAGAAGCACCTTTTCAATTTTGCGATTCAAAAGCACTCATAATAAAAATAATTTCTATCGTCGTCTGTTTGCGGGCGATTTCTGCACAATGTGCCCGACGTTTGTGGATGAATGAGGGCGTCAGTCGCAGCGACTGAGTCGCGGCGCCCCAACGCGGCGCCTTCCAATTTTACTTAAAACAAGCACAATAGCGGATCGCGCTTTGTTGCGACCGCGACACGTTGCGACGCCACAAGGCGCAGGCGGTGCGACACACCCACGCTTCCTGATATCTGAAAGCGACAATCGGGGTCGATTTGTAGAATTAGCGGCTGGGTGCTTTCATATCTATGATTACAATTCTGCTATGCTGCTTCGTTTTGAACTATGAAATTTGCTACATTTTTGAGGCACTCCATATTTCCATTACAATTTCCATTTCCATTAAAATTCGTCTGCCGCATTGCTGTTCTTCTTGAGTTTTGCATTAAAGCGAAGTCTCTTTTGTTACAGCTTTAAAACAACTCCATTCAAAACACCAAGATGCAACCGTTCCAATCGACAGCTCGACCCGAGGGTCCCCGGGAGTCATCCCCCGAGCGAGCCAAGTCCCCCGACACTCCCACAGCACCAGTCCTCAACTTCTCCATCGCACGGCTCATGGAACCTGACAGGAAGAAGTCAGTGTCCCCTGAAGCACAGCCACCACCACCAGGGTTCCTATCCTACGGAGCACAGCTGCTAGATTCAGCGTTCAAGCAGTACATTCCAGCGGCAAGAAGACAGCTTGTGTCTCACTATCCTCTGCTGTACTATGGGCCTGATCTTGTGTCGCTGACGTATGCTCATCAGCTGCACTTACCCCGGCCTCCACAACCGACATCACCCGTCCAGCGCCCGCCAAGTCCTCGACCTCCAGCAGCAGACCATGCCGTGTCATCCACCACAGGCCCCACACCTTCTCCGGCCAAGAACAAAAGCTTTGCCTGCGGTGACTGCGGCAAGGTCTTCAATGCACACTACAACCTCACCAGACATATGCCAGTCCACACAGGCGCCAGGCCCTTCGTCTGCAAGATCTGTGGCAAAGGTTTTCGACAGGCCTCTACGTTATGTCGACACAAGATCATACATACTTCAGAAAAGCCTCACAAATGCCTGACTTGCGGCAAAGCCTTCAATAGATCGTCGACTTTAAATACGCATGCCCGGATCCATGCCGGATACAAACCTTTTGTCTGCGAATTTTGCGGCAAAGGGTTCCACCAGAAAGGCAATTACAAGAATCACAGACTGACCCATAGCGGGGAGAAGGCGTACAAGTGCAGCATCTGCAACAAAGCCTTCCACCAGATCTACAACCTGACCTTCCACATGCACACGCACAACGAGCGGAAACCTTTCACCTGCAGTATCTGCGCTAAAGGATTCTGCAGGAACTTTGATCTCAAGAAGCATACCAGGAAACTGCACCTGGGGGCTGGAAGCTCCAACAACGGAGATTCATCCCTAGATACACAAGACGAATCTACGCAAGAAGCGACCACCAGCCCTGTTGAGGATGCAAGTAGGGTAGCCTTCAGGCCATTCCTCGGCGCCTCATACCCTCGCATCCTGGATTCCTCGCGGATGACTGCGCCCAACAATTTCTTCTCCAAGTTATTGTGACCCGGGGCTGGTTACTTCAATGGTTACGGAGAAAACAAGGAGTGAATTGTTAAAGCGATGGTAGCAAAGAACTGTAATTTTGCGAAATATTTCTGAAGGAATAGAGTTAGTTCCCGAAGTTGAATCGATCAGTTTTCTGGTAATAATGATAAGCCGAACTTTTATTTACGTGTCGATGTTTTGACATTCATAGAGGAGTTCTTTAGGCTTTGAATATAAAGGTTTACGTCATCGTCTTTCAAAATATTCAGTGAAAATTAATAAAATTAGGAAATAATGTAGAAAAACTGGAATTTATATAATATGTAACAATAATGATAGAGAAATGCGTTGTAAATATTTATATTGTAAATAATTTAGTCTGGTTTAATTGAAGTAAAGATATGTGTCTATTGAATTTAGATTTATGTGATTTACATAGAAATATCGCTCATTTGTTTCATACGTTTTTAAGTAAGAAAAATAGTGGACTTAGCCGCCATGAATTTCATCAACTTTCAGAGTTTTCGCTCTAAAGGTCCACTATAAATAGATAAACCCTGTAACAAAATAATCGCATGCGTGAACAAAATTTCAGATTTTAGATTTTCGCTTCACAGTTTTGGTTAATTTCTTAAACAAGTAGATGAAAGTGAAGAAATGTTGAAAACCTTGAAGATGTTTTGTGTACTTACGGAATCACACGCACGTGTTTAAATGTTTAGAATCTCATTGAAACGATAATTATTAATTATTTACAATAAGAGTGATCATAGCCTGTATATAATAGTATTACTTTAGCAAAATAATAATGATAATTACCAAATGCAATATTGAGTGTAATTAATAAATAAATATATGCGCTGTGAATTATACTAATTGTTTAATTGTACCCACACTCCTACAGATCCGTTAGTAAGTGGTCTCTGAATTTAAAAAATATCAATGGAAATGCCATTTTTCACAAGTCAAGTCACAAAAGCATGCGACGTGTTCATTTTGCCAGCTCTAGATAGCCAACAGACACAGGCGTTATGTGTCGCGATATCTAAACATAATAAAACCAAAATAATACGATGATAACTACTCGTGAATAGTTTACGTAGTTTTGTGTGCTAACGTCTGAGGTATCTTATTCGCGAATTTAGTTTGTCTCTGTTTAGTAAAAAGGTTTCGAAAATGAAAGCGGTCTACTGAGGCGAAAAATCAATATAATTAACTGTCATTTATTTAGCAAACAGAAGTCCTTCGCGTACGAAATGCCGACGGAGCAGCTGCCGCTTCAAGTCATGTAGACGTAGGGTAAGCAGAGCTATAACAATGGTGTTCAATCATTATGATCGAAAGTGAACAGTGCGAGGCGGGTCAGTGTGCGCGCCAAATTATAGGTAACCTTGAACTTAGGACTGAGGTGCTCAAGCTTGTTGCCTTACATTGTTTCTTCCACACGTTCTACCTGGACAATAAATCACCCAGTTAACACATACAGGTAGGTAATGACTAATGATCAATATTACTAGAACCGGATTGAGTAATCAATTTCTTAGGTTTCCAAATTCTGAAAAGATAGGGACGAGTTCAGTGTATACCTAGGGGAGCAAGTATACTTGTAGACCTACCTACCGACCGGCAAGTTACTGTCCTGAAAATCTGCTGCAAGCAACCGACACTCTGCACTGAAGTGCAGAGTGTCGGTTGCTTGTTAAGCACTAGCCAGTAACTCGTCGCCAAATTTTGGGCAGATTCAATTTGAGAGTACTAAGTACCTATCCTGAACAACAGGCTGACTGGCACATAATGTGGATTCGAGTTTCAAATCAGGCAACACTTACTTAACTTGCCATCTTCTGGATCTGCAACCCATGATACTGGATGAAACGCTGGTAAGGGCTCAAAGTAAAAAAAAACAAGTTTGAGAACCGCTACCTAACGGTAATCAGCGCAGAGTCAGCGTCAGTAACCCGAGCCTCTCACAACTTATAATCGTGTGTTATTTAGTACTAAATAATAGTTGAAATAATATCGCGCTGCGCTTTTGTGCGCCGGCGCATTGTCGCGGCCGGAAGTGACGTGGCGGGTGCGCGCGCAACGGTTTGCACCATATTGTTTCCGCCACAATGGAGCAGAGGTTTTAATTAAACGGTCGCTGGTAAGTTGGTATTGTTTTGAGCTTGTTGATTGCGGTACGGATTGTTTTGGGTTCTCTTATTATTGCTTTGCGCGAGCAATGCGCGTGATACACGCGGCGACTTGTGAGGGTATGACATTTGTCAACATTTAGAAGAGCAACAGTTTCGATCGTAACGGCTGTCTCTACATTATTAAGTTGGAGAAAAAATATAGCCTCGTTAGTCTACTCGTCGCAAGCGTGACTGCTGAGCATGAAGTCCTGGGTTTAATACCCAGGTCGGGTAAAGTGTTATTGGGTTTTTCTGGAATTTCTCAGTAGCAGCCATGGAGACTGGATTTGTACCCGGTTGATGACAACAGGCTCGCCTTCTATTACATGGGACATAATCGAAACTGCTAAATTAATTTTATTTTTATTTTATTTTATTATGTTTATGGGGCTTACAGCTAACAATACAAAAAATATATATATTGAGGCAATCAACGAAAATCCATTTACAAGCCTCCGCAGTTAGCAATAAACTATTGTTGCACAAACTAATAACTAAGCAAAATAACTAAAACTAAGCATTATGTAATAACAAAGAATAGGACTAAATTTAGTATTAAAATTATAAAATATTAAAACAAAGTCATGCAGGTGAAACTACTATTCAAATTCATCTTATACAACATATCTTTTAGACAACGTAGTACTAATACTTGCTAAGGTGCTTACAAACAAATCAATTGAGGGGTGTTCGTTCATTACAATGTGGTTAAATGCTTTAATTGAGCGAAGCAAAAAAGAATTGCTACGGTAAACTGTGCGAGCGTAAGGAGCACGAAGAAGATTTCTCAAGCGAGAATGCCGAGGTGTAGGTGTATTATTACCTACACCCAGTAGTAGATTGTAATCTTATTTATTACCGTAATTATTTTTCATGATTATAGTCGATTTCTATTCTGCGCATATATTTTTTCATTATATTGTAATTACTCAAATAAAAATCCTTAAAACTATTCCGTAAATCGATTAGATGGTCGGTCGACAAATGATGTTTCGCGCTGCCGATGATTCGAGCTTTATTCGAGATTTTGATGCATCGAGGTAGTTAACGTTTTCGAGCAATTGTTATTCGATCTCACGTCATTCGATTTCAAGTAGGTAACCCCTTTTCAATACTTGGTCAAAAACCTAAGACCCGTTGTTGGTCTGGGCAGACTTCGAGACGTGTGAGTTAGTTTCCGCACCTAAAGCCGTTAGCTTGTGAAAATATGCTCGAAGCAATCCAAGAAACAATATTTATAAACAAGATAGCAATGGTATGACAGCTAATTTCCCGACTATATGGATACTCCCGAACTCCTGAATACCGTGATATCACGTTGCGTGACAGGCGCGAGTGACAGCAGGGCTTGTTAGCGGCCACAGATCAGTACCCGGCGGGGCGCGGAGGCACGGCGCGGCGGGGTAGCGGCACGGGAGCGGAGGCAAGGGAGGTACCGAACGACCATAAAGTTAAATGCTTATTGTAGATTTGGTTCTCATTGAATAATTACGTATCGTATCATGTGAAAAATAATTGCTGCGAAGGACATAGTTATGACCAATCGACATTTCTTAATCTAGATATTGCTGATTAGTGTCGGGAGGCTTAAGGCCTAAGGGATGAAATGTTCCTCACAAATTACCAGGTAAATGGTTGCCCCTTGCTCATGGGGCTCCAATTTTGGACATAACCTATATATATCTATCTATCTATACATATAATAAATCTGTAGACGTGGCGTTTCTGTACATTGAAAATATTTAGAAAAAAAAAATAGTAGGGGTGTTAAAGGATAACAAACAGAACCCATTTCTACTATTTTTAGAATTTTGTCTGTTTGTCTGCAGTCTGTGAGTCTTCGGCTATGTTTGTTTGTTTAAGTATCACGTGAAAATTACAAAACCAATGTGGTAATTTTTGTTGTTTACCAAAAAATAATCCTTATGATGAAGCCTTTCGATCGGTATGATAAAGCTACAGTGTGATTATTTTTCTCATGTAACGGGTTCGATTCCCGGTTCAACCATGTAATTATTTAAATATCTATGAATGCAGTTTAAATTGTATTTTTAATTCAAATAATGTCTTCTTTCAGCAAAATGTTCCATCTACAATATTCAAGGTACTTTCCCTCCATGTGGCATTATATCCGTGGGACGACGCCCTGTATATGTATATTGGTCTAAAATAGTTAAGTAGTTGTTGTAAAAGTATTTGGTTTCATATCTATACTAATATTATAAAGCTGAAGAGTTTGTTTGTTTGTTTGGTTGATTGAACGCGCTAATCTCAGAAACTGCTGGTTCAAATTGGAACATTCTTTTAGTGTTGGATAGCCCATTTATCGAGGAAGGCTATATAGGGGTTCACGCTGCGACCAATAGGAGCGGAGCATTCATCAAAAAAGTAACGCAGACGAAGTTGCGCGGGTCAGCTAGTCCTTACTAAAAAATAACGTCTTAATAAAAACTTGAGAACCGAACGTTCAAAATCCAACAGAGCAGTATTTAGTGCCTGACCTAGTCCATTAGTAAAACGATGAGGCTTATGACGTACTAACGTTATAAAACAATAGGAAGTCCTGTGTGTCTCTTCCACATTAGTAAAAGTGGACCTTCTGAACCTATCGTATCATGTGGCAGCACTACGCGGGAGGAGCCAGGCGTGTCACGCAGCCAATGTGAAGAGGTTTCGCTAATAATTGTGTCATCAGCAGAGCTCGTAGTTTGGGGATGCAATCTCACTCTCGACATTATGATAGTGAATATGTGAATAAGTAGGTAAGTATAAGTGTAATAATTAAAGTTAACGATAAAAGTATGACAACTAGGATAAAACTATAATCGAAAGGTAGGTAATGTTTAGATAATTATGAAAGGCCGTTTAACGACAATTGAAAAATCACCTGCTGCTGAATTTAAATGTTAACATCTGCCTTGAAACGTAATGAGTGTTACTGATCACTGAACATTCTGCAAGTGTTTCAAACACAAAACCTGGAAAATGCTCCTTGGGTTCTACAGGACTTGAAAACAATGATCTGTGTGCTACACGTTTCTGTTAACCCGAAATAGGTACGTCTGACAAGGATAGAGTCAATCGGGTACCCATGTCAACCATATAAAAAGCGTACTACCGAATGTAGGAGACGGTAACGCTATGAAAATAAAACAGTGCAACGTAAAAGTCTTCCAACCTCTAAACAGATAAAAACAATACAAACACAATTTAAATACCAAACCCACCAAACATCATAACATTGATAACCCTACGCCAGCTACATCGTCCAACCCTTCACAAATCATCACGAAACACACAGATTGTCTCAACAACATCCCGCCAATCAAGCACGGAGCCTGATCCGAGCCGACGGTAAGCACCGGGCTATGAAGGACGGGCTGCGGGGCTATATTGGCCGACGGGCTATGGGCTCTTATGAGGAGCATATTGCGCGAGTTTTTTGTTGCCCCTCGCGGGGTCGAACAATGAAAACGAATCTGCGAAGTCTTGACGTTGCCGCGGGCACGGCATAGATCAGTATACTGCAGAGTGAATATTTCTTAGTGGCTGGACCATGGTGAGTGCAGGCAGGCCAAGGAAGCGCTTCCTACTATCGACGGCCGCTTCACTAAACAGGAGCTTCGGCTGACCAAACTGTCAACTCTTTTTATAAACACCTCTTTGACACAGCAGTCACAGTCAGCCCACTGTGCCAAGTTGGCATGGAGGAAGACGAGACAGTAGTCCACGTGTTTCTGCACTGCCCAGAGTAGCCACATGCAGGGCAAAGTACTTCGGTAGCCCAGGTAGCCTCCGCGAGGTCGTCAGTGACACCAAGGCGTTGCTGGCCTTTCTCGGGCAGCTGACCTCAGCTCCCCGAGATTGGATCCACCTGGATGCAATGATTTTCCCAGCCGTACGCAAAATACGCGCTTTGGACGTAGAGTTGCGTACACCAGCCCGTTATACAATACAATATTGGCTTGACTTGTAAAATTACATTAAAAGATAAACGATAAGTAAGTGGGATCGTAATTTCAGTCTGTAAATTTCCTAAGGCAGGACTGTCCAAAATACAAGCGCATGATCGAGATGAGGACATGTCTAAGCCAAATCACATGTAACATTACATAAAATATAATAAATTGGGATAAGGATTTAACAAAACATAGACACCGACTGTCGCATCTGCAACAGGTATTAGGGATGAGTTACTCTATGCCCATGATTACGATTTTTCCCTCGCTCTCATATTATTGTTTATGATTTGCTCACTGGAGCACAGTTAACATAAAGTTTATTGGCGCTGTAGGCTCATCAACTAATGTTCATTGTTTATTAACTGTTACTGTAAGGGTCAGAGTTACTACCAACGAGTTTGAACCGGACAACAAGTAGTAGGGGTCAGAAATAATTTTGTAATAACTTCATTAGGAGATTAACAAGAGATGAGTTTTTTGAGAAGAGGAACGTGTTTGTTGCATTTCGAAATGCAATATTGTAGCTACCATGATTATAAAGTTTAGCGATAGCTGTAGTGTGCGATGGTTCATACAAAATGTAAGAAAATTGCCGTGCGGGCTGTCGAAATGTGCGTCAGTGTTAATAGTTCTTAGTTTTGGAATGGTAAAAACTTCACACATTCGAAGAATGTGTTAAATTGTGTGCCCAAATAAAGACAGCATATTGAAAAAAATAATAACTATGCTATAACAGCGTGGTAGTTTGTAGCCAATCACGATTTCAACACAAACCACAGAGCCATAATACGCTATGCAAATAATCCCTATTTACGCAACACCCCATCAATACAACATTCGTGAACCCAAATCAATTGTTTATTTACACATTCGCTAAGTATCTGTCACTCCCTCTCATTCACATCCAATAAACACGTCTAAAGACATTACGGACTCATTCACCCACATCCAACCATCCCTGGATGTTATCATCCATCGCAACATCCACGTAATAGGCTTAGCGACCTCCGGCGTATTGTGCGTAGTACAAAACGCGGGGATTACAGCCATTGTGGCGTTTTACTCTGAAAACGCGTATTTTGTACAATTTTGAAGAGATTAGTGGACGTATTCTGTAATATTAGGGAATTATTGATGTTTAATTTTTTTTTGGGAGCTTGTTCTGAAGAGTTTATTTCCGAGGTTTATAGTAGTTTAATGAAAAGGGGCAGGTGACGGTCCGCTAAAAGGAACGTATGTATCAAAGGAAAGACCATACTGATCGACTGTAACTTTTCCTACATATTAAGTACCTGTTTTCTTCAGGCATTTTTTGATAGCGATAAAGCTTACATTAATTGTAGGGCTTTTGTGTTGGATAAGAGGCTGGATGGATTTCAGAGAATCTGTGTAAGTAAGTAAGTACCTAGCCACACTAAGTATGTAGTATGTTGGTATCATTATTTAAATATCAATCATCATCATCATTCTCCTGCCCTTATCCGTCTTCTTCTTCCACGCTTCTCCATTACTCGTCAACTCATCAGACACCTCCCTTCTAACCATATCATGCTCCACAGAGGCCATCCATCGTTCCTTTGGTCTTCCTCTACTCTTGTACTCATCCACATTCATACTCGAAACTTTCCTCAGATATTTTCCTCAGTCTCTGCATCACATGCCCATACCAAGCCAACCGATAAATTATCTGTATACCTACAATACGCTTCAATATTTCGACCGTTAGAACCGTATTCATGATTTTGGATCTTCAGTCATTTATACGACCTTTTTGGTACCTACCTTTTTCGGCAATAAGTAAAAAATAAGTAGACACACCAGAATAGGTTCACTCTCTACCAAGTAGAGAGTCTGCACAAACCGACATGTGCACCATTTCTCACGATATCACCGAATAACGTACGTAATATTTTCTTTTAAAATATCTGTTTGTTTTAGATACTTTACCAATTGTTATGGAACTTTATACTCTGGTAGTTTTGTAAATTCTTTATACACTGTTTTAAATATGTAAACAAACAATCGAAAGGTAGGTGTTAAGTTGTAGCAATCATGTTTAGTTATTGTGTGTAGTCGCTCCCGTGAACCCGACCGCAATATGTTTGAGAAGAGGTTAGGTACGGTTGATATGTTACGTGTTGTGGCGGTAGTTTCATGCAAGCCTACATACAATCTTGACTTGCCATTATAACCTACTACTCTTCATGATGTTAGGGTTTCTGAACAGTCTGCTTGCCTTATGGGCTTGCCGTATTTTTGGCCTCCAGGCACGCCACTGATTACGTGTGTACTGTAAAGAAAATTATGACTATGATAATGAACTAAACCTTGACTTGACGAAACTTTCGAGTTTACCTTAGTCTATTGTTTCAAACAAGCTTCAAAATGCATGCAATCAAATCTCATCCCACACTTCAATTCCACGTAAGTATTTATTGCACAAATCATTAATATAGCTCCACAATAGCCCTGCGGCCACATATTGCCCACAATAGCCCTTGCTGTGCACGGAAGCATCTATCCTTCGGCGGAACTTTAATTCCGGATCAGTGGGGATTAAGATCCGTTTGCGATCAAGCGTGGCTTAATGCCGCCGGTACTACGGCGTATTGCCGCGGGAGCATTGTCGCTCAACACCGGACAATGTTTGTGGGTGTCGGCACTAATCTAACGATGAATTGTGGAGGTGTTCGTAGAGTTAAGACTGTTTTTTTTGTGTTAAGGCGAATGTGACACAGATTAGATTCATGGTTTAATTCGCTCAATCTTCCTATGCTTTCTTCCCTCTAGCACAGCCTCTAGGAAGCTATTTGACTTCACTCCGAGCCGCTTGTTCATGCGGTATCCAAGCAAAATCAACGATCAAGTTTTAGGCAACTGACTACAATATTTACAATTCCCGACTGGTAAATAGTACCTATCTATAAAATGTTTATTTTAAGACCCCTAAAAGACAACTTTAAAGAGGAAACCATTTACATAGCGCTCTGATGTGGCGAGTAGGTGAAACTGAAAAAGTCGTTTAAGTACAGCCACCCTTACTTTATTTAAAAGGAATAACAAACAGCGCTTTCCTCCGAACTGCCCCTTAACGGAAGAACTGGTATTATTTAACACTAATCCGCCGACAAAGCGTCTCAGACCGGAACCTTGGATTGTACAACAGATACATTATTTATGTGGAGTGAGGATGTTTCATTGCACTGCTGCACAAAATAAGTAGTTTCGATCTGTTTTGTGCAGGTCTGTGTATCCTTACATTATGTATGTATGCGTTTCAGGAAACTAGATGTTGCCGGAAGAGTTTCTGGTTCCCTGGATTACCTAGAGTTTCACACCCGTATTAAACAAGTCAGTGTTTACTTAAGTAAAAGTCATTATTAAACATACGGTTTTTATTCTGCAGTTTAGTAATTGCTTGAAGTTAGAACTATCAAAAGTTAGAATTCTTAGCTTTGCTTTCTTTGACGGTTCTTACTTCGTTTAAATTCTTGTCTTTTCCATTTTTTTTTACATGAGTAAGTACTTTTAAACACAAGTTATTACTTTAACTTGACCATAGCTACGGGTGTCGATATCAGATACCTTCATATTTTAGTAACAAAACAAACAAAAACGAAAGGCTCATCAGATGACGATGATATTTCACTAACAAACGTACCTACTTTCTAAGATGTTTAAAGGTATGTGAACAGTGATAATTAATATCAAAAAGTAGTAAGTCAACAAAGAAAGCCTTCGAACCGGAACCTTACATTGTGCAACCAAAGCGACAGACACATGCTGTGCGCAACTCAACAAATACTGCGAAGGATGTAAAGTAAAAGGAATGTAATACAAAGGACAAAGACACACGGAACAGATGTGTCGCGTCTGCTCCTTTGATACGCGGCGATAATCTCAGGAACTAAGAAAAAAAGTTTTTATTTTACCCTTTTTAGTCATCGTATCACACACAAATTCTTGTCAGAAATCAATTACGCTATTTCTTTTACTTGGATGACATATTTTTTCCAGCTATTTTTATTTAAAAACCAAACTACTGAACCGATTTTGATGAAATTTCTATGGGACCAATCGGGAAGTATATCCTTTCAGATAAAAGAAGATTTTTTCAAATAGGTTCATATGTAAATGACAAAGATATGAGGTAACAAACACAAAAAAAAATACAACCGAATTGAGAACCTCCTCCTTTTTTTGAAGTCGATTAAAAAGTTAATTTACTTCATCATTAGGTAAACTATTTTTATACTATACTATTTTAACTGTTAACAAGGAACTCGGTTATGGATTCCCTGTCCCCATCGCTAACAATAATTACACGTAACAGATCATAACTAGGTAGGTACATACTCGTAAATATTAGCGAAACGATTTGGCGCAAACAGCCGCCGGCGCCGCCGCATATGGCCCGCAATCCTGCCGCGACGCTCCGCGTGAATAAGTTATTATTTTGTTTGCCCTTAACTATAGTAAAGGGATTTTAAATAGTTTCGTTTGCAGAAATGAAAAAGTACGACATTTTGAAAACAAATAGAATCAGCTATCGAAAGACTTAAAAACAACAATCAATTAAAATAAAATAAAAAACAGGCATAAACATTAACATTAACACTTTGGTTAATCATAAATAAGCTACTTACAGATAATTCGGTGTGACAAACAAACTCACACTAATGACATGCCGTACCTATTTAAGGACATTCATTTGCATTCTACAAAATAAGGGTGAAATTAAAACTTCATAATAATATATACTCATTTTCATAAAGTATATATGTTATGGCTGTGTTAGCCATAACATATATACTTTATGAAAATGAGTTAAACTCTCACGAACAGTTAACGAGAAGTGAAAGTAATTGACTGACACTCGCCGCCGCGCGCCGCCCGCGGTACTCAATCAATCGGAAAATTGATTGTTTGTAACCAGGAAACATCAAATTAAGAGGGTACTACTTGTTCACAGAAATATTAGTAGCTAATTTATTTATTGCAATATTGTTATTGCTTTGGTATTTTTAGATATCAACAGCATAATTTTCAGCTGTTTGACAGTGTTCACAATGTGGATACCGTCCGACTGCAGTACATCTATTGATTCACGAAAGATCCAAAAATTACAATACAAAAAAGAAACGCAATAAATTAGTTATCTTCCTATCTACTGCATTTCTGATTGATTGAGATACTTAGTCTAATTATGCTGACTTGGAAGTGGACTGATCTATCGAAGGATCAACGGGCAACGGAGCCTACGAGTCCTGGAGTGGAGACCGCGTAGCAGTACCTACGCGAATCCTTAGAATCAGCTAGATGGACCATAACTTTGAAACGATGGCTGGAACAGACTGGATGCAGAAGGCGAATGACAGGGTGTTACGCTGCAGATTGAGATAGGCCATGTTCAGCAATGGACTAGGCTAGGCTATGTCGTGTTTTGTTTAGCAGTGCACCGAGATATGCGAACTAAACTACCGTAAGTGGAAACCTTCTACTAACTAAATCGACCTAGCCAACAGATTGCATAGCTGCAGCTATCATCTCATCTAACCACATGTAAACAGGATGCAGCCAGTTCAACAGAAGCACCTTCAGCGAGGACAGCACTTGTTCTCGTCAATTGTCGGCATTTGATGCAGCCGCCCGCATCTCACAAGCAAAAGCGCACGCGCACACACATGCGTAGGTATAATACGTGTAGGGACACAGTAATTGTGAAAATTGCGTGAGTGCAGGGGAGGTCTAGATTTTTTTCGAGCAAATATCGGTTTAGTTTGCTCTTCCCCATGTTTGTTTATTTTAATAACGAACTATTAATACTGATTACCAAATTGGAATGTCACACCTTATTAGATTGGCTAAAGAAATCTTTACAAGTTTCTGGCTGAATTTGCTGCCCGTTACTAAACGCACATGCACTTTGTTAGATATACTTATAAACACAAAACAAAGTACTACGCAATACGCACTACTACGCTACGCAAGTGCATCCAGATTCAGCAGAAAATAAGGGCTGCTATTTTGAAATTAACAACGAAAAACCAAGAAAAAATTAGGATCCTAATCGAACAAATTGAATCAACATTAAAACATACGCTACTACACCCGTGTGTGAGTGCGCGTTAGTTACAAGAACAATGCGCAAGCGCAGCCCTGCGAACTGAGACAATTGATTGTTTGCTCAACGAGCTCTTCTAGGTAGTGGAGTTGTGGAGTGCAGTAATTGTGAGCAGTTGATTGGATGATTGATTTAGACTGCTACTAAGTTACAACATAAAGGGGTAAGATGAAAATAATGGTTATAGGTATTGAACATTCGACTGCCATTATCTATTTGTGGGCGGCCCAGCATATCCTCTTCTTCCATTCTTCTCTACTACTCGTCATCTCATGAGACACCTCCTTTTCTTGCCATTTCATCCTCCACACAGCCTATCAATCGTTTCTTTGGTCTTCTTCTACTCGTATACCCAAATCAAAATGATAAACCCTGTATTTGCATTTATGAAAAAAGGTTAGAAATCACAGACAAACGTTAACAAATCACTTTGAGATAATTTGTAAGTTTTGTAACGATACGTTTTGTTTTGTATACGAGATCTATGCAGTTCTTCGCAATGCAACGCAGGTCTACGCGACACTACGCCGTGTTACGCGACGCTACGCCGTGCTACGTGATGCTACGCCGTGCTACGTGTTACTACGCTATGCTAATCGACGCTACGCAATGCTACTCGACGCTACGCAGTTCTACAAAGCGCTACGCTGCGCGCCGATCAACGCGACGTTAATATATTTCAACATCTACTTTTCTCATATCAACTTTACCTTTACCCTAACCAGATACATTTAAACAACTTATTAATTTATTCGACACAAACAAACTAAAGCGAAGTCAATAAAGATAAACATCTACCTCTCACCGACCTCCCTCGTCCGGGGCGCATCCGGCACGTGTCCGGCACGCGTCCGGCATCCGTACGGCGCGGCGACGACACGGATAAGCTCATTATTGCTGAAACTAATTTAATACGGATATTACCGACCGGATGGAGTGATAAGTTGTGATCAGGACGGGCATATGATTGTACTCGAGTGTGGGTAAGTACCTGTTGGGATTATGGATGTTATGATTGATCGAGTGTTATTGGTATTTAATGGAAACTGTGTGTCCGATGTAGTTAGTCCTGACATGTTTGTGTAATATTCGTTCAAGTTACTGTTAATAAACATTTTGCTTTACTGTTTCTTGAATAAATGATAGTTCACCATTCGTTTGACTTCCATTTAACTGTTACTGGTCAGAATACAAATGGAACACTTAGCGAACACAAACATTTATATTTCTATTAAAAAAACAGCCCAAAGAATAAAAAATAGGTGGACTCGAGACTGCTGATACAAGAGAAATAATAAAGATTTCTGACTCTACAATGTTCAGTAACAGTTGATTATCGTTTAGTTTATTCAGCTTTATTTTTCCTCAATCGTTTAAAGTTATTGCCATCAATTAAAAATGACTTCTAATAAAGTAATAGCGGACAGGCTAGGCAGGTTCCGTTTGTTAAACACTAGATGGCACTCCACGTGTCAGTCTGTTTGCGTTTGATTGTCCATATTTTTCTCTTTTTTTGTGGTTTACTAACATAGTTCTTAAGTGCTTACAAACACAAATATGGATCTGTGTCTATTATGTGATGATGGTCTGAAATAAAGTTCTTATATATATTATATATATTTTATATATTATATATATTTTATATATTATATAAAACTCATATAATTACTTAGTCTAGTATCAATCCCGACATAACGCCCGGGGGTGGGCAGCACCCCAGACTCGTGTCAACAGCCGCGACGTCAATATTTACTCGCAGTAATCGGTTTGGGAGTTCGAGAATTGAACCCGGGACGGCAGGTCTCTGGGGTAATAACTAGATATGATGCAGGGTCCCTTGTTAATAGGTGGTGCTTGATATCGAGGAGTGCACATACCAAAGCAGCTCGCGACCGAGCTGCCTTCGCTATGAGTAGGCTTCATTTCATGATAGCGGCTAAGAGCAAGTTGTCACTCAAGTGCAAGTTGCGTCTCTATACCGCAGTGATCCGTCCCATCATGTCATACGCTTGTGTTGTGTTCGCACATACCAAGTCTCGCTATATTCACAGGATGCAGACGCTCCAAAACCGATACTTACGTAGGGTCACGGGTGCCCCCTTTTACGTACGTAACGAACGTCTCCACGTAGACCTTAGGATGCCCACCCTATTGCAGTTCATGAAACGCCTCACCAAGCGTTTCTTCGATCGTGCAATAAAACACCGTAATCCCCTGATCGCATCGGCCGCCCGATACGACCCATCGCGTATCAGTCAGGTTCGCCGTCCAAGGCACACACTCGTAACTCCCGACGACGCTATCACTCTCCTCCAGGAGAGCCGTAGGGAAACTAGTACGTTCCTCAAGCGTAAACCCCGAACCAAACCGCCGTCTTTCCGCCCTCGCCGTCGAGGTCCGTCGCGACGTCCCGGTAACTGCCCTCCCCGACCCTTGCTCGAGCCAGCCCGCGATGCTGTGCCAGTAGTTTTAAACCAGCCCCTAATTAATTCCACTCAGATCCAGCCTGTCCCCTTGCTGCCCTCCCCCAGCGACGCCCTAAGCCGAGGTCCGAGCCCCACAGGGGGCGCCCTTAGCGTGTAGTCGCTTAGTTTGTAAGTTTTTTGCCCTGGCTGGAGGCCTTAAATTCAAGGCATCCACAGGATAGTCCGGTTGAGCAGACGACAACCTCCTAGGTTGAACTGCGAGATGCCATTCACAAAAAAAAAAAAAATATCGAGGAGTTGAGAAACAACAAACTGACGACATGGTTGGCGCAGTAAGTGAACTATTGACTGCTGCGCTGCGTGCCGCGGGTTCGATTCCCGCACGAAACAAATATTTGTATGGCCTACTGGTAGTTGTTCCGGGTCTGACTGTTTGTGTATGAGATTTAAATGTTTGTAACCGCACCCATTTTATGAGAGATATTACTAGTGTGTGGCAATGTGTAAAAAAAAACTGGAAAGTTGCAATTTCTAATAAAAGTGTGACCTAATTTACTAATTTGTGTTAGTAAAGCCTCAACATTACCAATAAGTGTTCCAGCCTTAGTACCATGTTATTTTATCTTCAATACATTGATCGCACCCCCACACTCTAATTCACAGCATTTATTCCATTTCATAACGTTTACCTGTAAATGCTTGACATAAGCCTCAAGAAAGTGTTCAAATGTGAATCAATGGTTATTCTACTTATTCAATAGTTTTCTAGACACCATTACTATCATTATTAATAAATGAAGCCTTCAGCAAAACTAAATCTTACTTCTATCTTTAACTACGAGGTATCGGAGTTCCCACTGAAGTCGTGATCTGGTGCTCAGTCTCGTAGAGCAGCCCTTACTCACTCACACTAATGAAAAGCCCCGGTAATACAGCTCGGCTCATAGCAACGACGAACAAACTAAAATACAATTTCCTAGAATACTTACTGAAAATTCCATCCCACATCCATCCATATTTGCTGTATAAGTACAATACATAGCTACAGTTATGTAGTCCATACATACCGCTTATATACTCGCACATAACGGCTACATAAAGAGCAAACTTGTTTCAAAATCGATGTGTACGAAGGCTTTAGCGGAACGCGAAAGGGCGGTCGCGACTAAATTATTCACTAACCAAGCAACACTGAGCACCTATACCCTTCTCTCTCTGATCTACAAGAAGCACATATCACTGTCTCGCTTTCACTTTGTATAGTAGGTATTGCGCTTTCGGCCGCCACCTACAGTGGTCTCTGTCTGCCTCGCGGGTGGTTGCTATGTGTGTCTCGTTCGCTCTCATTAGGTTAGTCTCGCGGATGTGTTTGCTCGACGCTTGCCAGTCGCACTTTGTATCGCGCGCCGCAGAGTAAGCGATGGGGTCAGAGATAGTTCGGAGTAATTGAATTAGGATGTAACAAAGGAATTTCCGTATGAAAATTCGTATCAAATGGTTTATGCTTGCTTGTCGAATCTCTTTTTACACTTGCAAGTGCTATCATATAAAACTCATGATTCCTTTTTTTCTAAGGAAAATGTAATCTTACGAGCAATACTAATAAAGTTTAAAATTACCAAGCATTTGTATATGTACCCTATATGATAACTTACATGCTGAATAAAGTTGTTTGGTAATGTTATATATACAGTTAAATTATTAATTTACAATGAACTTCTTAAAGCTCGACACCACCACGACTGAATACACATGTGTTTGCACTGCGCACACACTTGTGTAGGTTATCATTAGTTGATCATGTCCTGGGCTATCTGCTAGTCTCCACTCATGATCAAAAACGGTCACGAGGAGTATATTCAAAGCTTGAAAAGCGTAGCAACTGATAACAGTAGCCTCGCCGCTCGGGGTCAGCTGGTCAAGTGGCGGTTACGCGCTACGCTCGTAGCGCTACGAGCGTAGCGCTACGAGCGTAGCGCTACGAAAGTGCTACATCACTTTACTGTTGGCTGCGATGGCGATGCTACCTACGAATCTATTTGTAGAACACGCGTAATGTTTGTATTGCGTAGGTATAGTATAGTTATCATAAGAGTTGTGATATTATATAAAAGTTCTGGTTTATGTCACACGGAGACGCAATTAACATTTAAAAAAAACTGGGAGTTACCAAGCAAACAGACCATAATAATAAATTATCGTTATTGTCAAATTAATATTAATTTCCTAGCTTCAATCCCGGTAAATAATTCAAATGCCCACTCCAAACGTTTTGTGTTCTTACAACCATTATTTTCTTAAACATCAATCAGAATAATTACACAAATATGTTCACCCCAGCCCCTGCTGAGGGGAGACAGACAGAGCTTTGATTCCACAGCATTTCTAGGTATGGTACTGGTACTTCAGTGCCCAATATAAAAATAGTCCGATGTCAAAGCGAGTGGCTGGTAACGAGGGCTTTCGAGTGTGCTTGCTCCCCTCGGGCTTGAGTCGTGAAGATATGAATAAACAGCACTTTTGTACGTAAAGTGATTCATACACAGGTATCATATTTAGGTATTCATATTCAGGTCTTTGATAACTGTGCGACATAATGTGAGTGAAATTCAATCGAAATTATACCGTCAAGAGTGAATAATAATGTCTATTTTGCACGGGACAATGGCTACGGCCATAGCCGGCCCCTGCCTACCTACAGCCTTTCCCCGAATAGATTGGTTCTTTCACAATTAATAAAAATAAAAATATTACCTTATTACTACACTCACCACTTATTATTACTTTATTATTACATTTGTACCTTTTAAAATTCCGTCAAACCGACTCGGACAACTTGTGACTGCTGCTCCGAACATCGGACCAATCGGACACTGACAGATAATGATTGTACCCAATGTATCGGTCAGTGTACGGTCTACGGTGTCCAAGGTACGGTACGCAATTAGTCCGTATCAGTTTGAATGATCCTTCAGTCAGTATTTTACAAGAAATCACACGACAAACTCTTCAACCTATGTAAATAACAACCTCCTGAATAAAAACACAAGTGAATCCACGCTGCCGCGATCAAGTAAAGCGAATATTTATGAACTGCGCACTCGTCCTTTGAGCTCGCAGAATCGATGCAGGTGCGGCGCTTACCTACATATGTATGCCAGTATGAATCGATCTCTCTCCGCGACTGGAGAGCAATCGTCACACAGGCATGGGTAGTTGTGTCGAGTTGTGTACATGGCAAATACATGTGCTGGTGACTTGAGATCTTGACGCAAGTGCAGCAAAATTTTTTCCGATACATGATTTAGCGACGTGTCAATCTATTTCGGAAAACATTTTGATATGAATGCAGACTTGCACCTGATGGGATTTACCATTCGTTAGAGTGACGAACTTTCAATAAAGTTGCAAAATCTATCTAGTCTAGATCCAGTGGGTTCTTCGTTTGTAGTGAATTCAAAAATTCAGTATTAAATATGATACCTACCCACCTACTGTTGCATCCTCAGTTCACGAATCGGAAGCACCTAACTTATCTACTCCTTAAAAGTACATACTAAGTAAGTAAGTAGGTGGGTTGGACGTTGGGAAAGTTATTATTAAACAAAACTAAGTGAGTAGGTACATAGAATATCTCTAGAATTACTTCTCCATTGTAATTTCACACTGCTAGACAATACTAATTATGCGAATTCAGCACGAGCGCCCTCGACAGAAACCGTGTTTATACTAAGTCTCGTTTATATTATAATAATAATCAGAAGCAGCCGGCACGGCGCGGCGGCGGCACCTTCCCGTCGTTTGCATGTCAAAGCGAAGCCGGGAGTCGCGGCGTTCCCGTCACGTCGGCTTTATAATGCAATGCATTATGTAATAGAAAGTTATGTAGTTTGTGAGGTAAACGGAAGTAGGAAGGTGTTAGTGGTGGTAGTGTCGCTGGCATGGAGTGCTAGTGCTTATTTTTATGATAAGGGGGGTGTGAGAGAATGAAGAGGTGAAGAGCACCCTCTTCACCTCTTTTAAGATACGTGAATATGTGTCACACGTCATGGTGTTGCTCAATTAGCTAAACTTAAACATACCCCTTCCCTCGCTAACTACGCGTCACCCTAGATGCCAAGTTATGCCAACTACCTGCCAAGTCATAGGTCTCGAGATCGCACCCAAGACACGCACTTCTGATTTTTCATAAATCATGTGCGTACCTATTGTATAATTATCATTTTCTTCGGTGAAGGAAAACATCGTGAGGAAACCAGTATGCCTGACAGATTTTTCTCGACGCATGTAAAAGCCAAGTCAGAGGCCCCATGGGCGGCATAAAAACTTTCACACCAGGTAAGGCTTTTTCATATTTCCTCCTCACTTCATATTTTTTTGCTTTTATTTAATGTCGTCATGTCGTTTCGTAATTTTTTCTGTTAATTAATGTTTTTTTCTTTGTTTACTGTGAAACCTATTCAAGCATATGGAGTTGCAGACACCAGCCTGATTTACAATAATATCAGATCCAATCTCAAATAATATTTTAAAAAATCCTTCTAAACATCAAACCAGCCCTCGAGATAGGTGAGTAATTAAAAGAAAGCCCCACACGTACTCACAAAGAACTCCTACACTCTACTGAATAGGAGAAGGGTGACGAGACGTTTGACGGCGGTTCTCTTTCAATTTGCGCGGCACTCGTCGCGGCAATAAAATAAAAATAATGGCTTCCTGTCCACAGAGGAGGATTCAATTAAGTAAATCCTTTAATAAGCAAATAAGCAGAAGTCGATGGCGGAGATCAAAGCCCTCTCGATGCCACTCCCGCCGACCCTCACGGCACCAGCACAGTAAGTGGGCTGCGTCGGATGGGGCGCGTCATCTTGTATACCTGTAGAGGCTTTTTTTTTATTCAATGATTTATATGTTCATAATAATTAGAAGGATTGCATATCATCATTCTTATGACGACCCGAATGGCGCAACGGTTCGAATCCCGGTAGGAGCAAGTGTTTGTGTGATGAGCATGGACATTTGTTTCCGAGTCATGGATGTTTATATGTATAGTAAGTATGTATTTACAAACAAAAAGTATATATGTAGTATATCAACTATCTGGTGTCCACGACACAAGCATCGTTGCTTAGTGTGGCACCAGATGGCGCTGTGTGTAATGTCCAGCGATATATATATATATATTTATTTATTCACCAACCTGCTTGGTAAGCGTTATGTAAACTTTTAATTTTAATTCATTTAGCAGTTTTTTTGTGCCTGCTGAAAGACAGGGGTTCTCTGCTTGAAATCGAATGACGTGAGATCGAATAACACTTGCTCGAAAACGTTAACTCGATAGTACTTGAAATCGATAAATTATGAGAGCGACAGTTCACTACCTCGATGCATCAAAAATCTCGAACTATAAGCACGAATCATCGGCAGCGCGAAGGAATAGTTTTAAGGATTTTTATTTGAGGATTTTTACATTATTTTTCATGATTATAGTTGATTTATATTTCTGTGCATATATTGTTTCATTATTGTATGTAGGTTCTCATATAAAAGTCTAAAGCCTGGCTTAACTAATTGGTCTATATCTATTGGTCTATATCTCCCTATTTCTAGTATTGTAATTGTGTCTGTCACCACTTTTTCTAAACAGATGCAGATTTTTTCTAACGTACATTATGTTTTTATAAATGTAATGACAATTTACCGTCATGATGTTAATGTCCTTAAACAGTTCCCTTAGAGCATCGCGCCTACGGAGACCATATATGGCTCTGATGGCTCTTTTTAGCAGAATAAAAATAGACTCGATGTTTGCAGCCCGACCCCATAACAAAATAAATAAATAAAATATCAATTTATTTTCTCTACACAAGTTCTTAATGCTAGGTTACAGTGGAGCACGAACATGGAATTAAGTTTGTGAGAGACTGGTGCTTGAGGTAGGTCTCTATAAAGACCTGTATTACAAGTCACCAGTGCCCTCCCGCAGCATATTGACTGCTATGGCCTATGATCAACTTTTATTGCACAGGTTTTGGAAGCTAAGTAAAAATACAAAAACACATTATGTAAAAGCAAAAAAAAAAAATTAATCAAATTGTGGAGATATTAGAGCGCGTGTGTGTACTGGATAGTGTATATGAACAAAGTGTGATTAGTGTGTATGCGTAGGAGGTTGCTTGAGTGGCTGTGGTGCGAAGATGGTCGACAGAAAATCTGGTGCGAGCATGATTGAAGGAAACCCGTGGTTCAAGTACAATAGTTTGTAAAAGCAGCAGAGAGAATGGTTAGTTAGAGGTGGTCTATCTAAGAGGGATCAACAGTTTTTCCGTTTCCTGGTAGTTTAGGGTTTTTAAATATGTAGTGACTAAGATTTTACATTTACATTTCGTTAGTGGATAAATATTGAGAATGATATTTAATTTATTATACATACAGATTTGGTTAAACCCCTTTTGAGCAGTATGAAAAACATCCTCCTAGATCCTCCCGCTAAAAAAGAGGGCGGTGTCATCAGCGAAAGTAATAATTTTACCACTATGTAGCTGAAGTTGGCAGAGCTCATTGATGTATACTAAAAACAACGTGGGGCCGAGTATGAAAATGCCGTAAGACATTATACTATGGAAGTAACTAAGATAGACCAGTCTCGCGGTATCTACATCAGTGAATTGGCGGATTTTTCTAACAGCATATCGTTTGTTTGCAACAATAATGACATAACTCGAAAAATAAGAAATACAGGACAGCTTTTTTGTAAGTTCTAAAAATATTTTCAGTATATCGCCAATATTTTTTTTGCATAGAGAAACTTTTTATCAAAAGATTAAAGTTTTATTTTACGTATTTCGTTACTTAATTTAATACTTGCTTTCCTTAATTTTATATTCAACTACAAACAACATCGAAAAATCTAAATTTTTGAGTTATGTCATCCTTCTCGCAAACCAGCGATATGCTGCCGAACTCAGTCGCCCCGCAAGGGATGTTAAATGAGAACCAGGAAAACCGTTTTATCGACGAAATCTAGTTTCTCTTTATTCAATACTATCTCACAATCATTACTTTTAACATTCGGTAAAGCAAATCTTATGCATTGTCTTTTTTTCATTTAATACTAAATTGTTTGCTGTGAACCAATTATGGACCTGAAGTAGGGCATCATTCGCATCATCTAGATTTTGGGCCCGTCTACTTATCTTAAAAATTAGAGAAGTCACCAAGTCAGTCAGTCAGTCAGTCATCGGCAAATAACACCATAATATTCTGAGGTTGGTTTTTCAATAAATAGGGTAGATCATTAATTTAACTAGAAAGAGGAAAGGACCCAATATGCAGCCTTGCGGAACACCCATTTTTAATTTTAAACCCTGTGAATTAACGCCATTTATTTGAACTTGTTTTTACCAAACCAAGTGCATGTTTACCTAGTGCGTAATACTCTAGTTTCAAAAGTAATGTAAAAAATATTCCAATAGCGTCTTGGGACTCTTCCTACGCAGTAAATATGTGCTTTAATAAGGTTACACCGGCGCGGCGTCAGTCGTACAACGTCCCTTGGTCGTCACGTCATTCGATATCAAGTAGGGAACCCGAAAGACAGATCCTGTCCCTACCTAAGCTAGCAAGAGGTATTCACATCTGCTACACTCAACTTTGTTACAGGACCTTTAGGTACTGTATGCGTTCACTCATGTTTTTACAAAATAAATATATATCTTTAACTGACTAATATACCTAAGCCTTAAAAAATTTAACTCACAAAAAATGGAAACAAAAGGCCACTTTAACCATCATTAGAACTAATTAGAACTATACCTCCGCATAACTCCACTCTGAAACTAAATTACAGAACGCGAGTGTCCATTTCACAGCTGCCGTGTTACAGCGGTATGTTCGAGGGCGCGGTATCGTGGTATCTCCATCAGATGTCTTGCTGACAGACCCCCCTCCCGCCCTCGCGTCTTCAAAGCGATTCGCCGACAGATAGACGATGTACTTGCATGGTAGGGCATTATCTACTTACATGATGGGAGGTTATCTCCTGTACGCCTTTGTTATTTGTATCAAGTCAATGAAGATGTAATCAGTTAATCATTAAAAGTACCTACCTGCCTACGTGTCCAATACCATGTTCCTGCAACATCGCAGCAGATTTTTCTGCATTAGGCAGTCTTGTCCGTTTTTCACTTACACATTGTTATTCACTTATACTATGTTAAGTTTATGCTTTGGTTTAATGATTATTAATTATTCATATCGCTGGCCTACGGACTGCACTGTGCGTGTGCGCACTCCGCAATTCGCCGGTATATTGATGAATTATAATAAAAATGGTTGAACCTAACCAAATAGAACTAGAGTGAGAGCTGGCAGCGTAGATCTTGCTTTGCCTAGTTTAGGGCCAATGTAAAAATATTACAAACATTAGGGCTGCCATTTGTCCGGGTTTCCCCGGATTCGTGATAGTTTGGCGTCCGGGATCCGTCCGGGTGGGGTTTCAAAAAGTGTCCGGTTAAAACCGGGTCACCTTAATTTTTTTTGTCATAGGAATTCAGGCCCGCTCCGCCACAACCGTGTCTGCAAAGCGTGTGGCATATTTTTGCGATAGTATGTCATAGCAAGCGATTTCATGCTGCACTTTTTTGTGATACTCTCATGAAAGATTTTCAAACTACGAAAGTTAGCAATAAATTAAAACGAATCTTAGCTAAAAATATATCCGTACCTAACGATGTATCCAAGTATTACTTTTTAGAAGTCGGGTAAAAGGCGAAGTCTTCATTCTACCAACACTGGCGCACCCTCGCGGTTAAACGTGGCGGAATGTTGGTGCTCGACGTCGTACTTCGTAAACCTAATTGGTTTTTAATTTCCATTTGTATTAACATGTAAAGTAAACAATCATCTTTAAGTGTTGCAGACTATTTAGTGCTTGTTAAGATAGTACCAGAGGGGTGTAAACTACCCCGTCGTCGCTTTCACTTAAAGCTACTTTCACTGGGTAACAAATTCGATTATAGGAAAATAAGTTTGTTATAAAAATCATTTAGTAAATTCATTAATTAATTTTAACAATTGAGTATAAAATATTAGACACATAATAATTGCATTTATATATCAAGCGCTCTGCAAGATTTGAAAGCCAATATCTCGATCTGAAAAAGGAGATGTGGCCCGGAGCTCATCGGAAAAAAACAACACTAAAATTGGAGATTGCCGGTCTTTCACGGCAAATTTAATCAGTGGATACCATTCCAAGACCTTTTCACGAAAGCCATCCATAACAATTCATCCTTGTCAAGTGCGCAGAAAATGCAATTTTTTAAAAGTAGGTAAGGACCAAGGAGAAGCTAATAGGCTAATCCAACACTTACAGATAAGCTCGGCTTGAGAATGTCTCAACATAAGTAGATGGTCATTATCTAGTATGTTGAGACATTGTCAACAACCGCTACAACAATAAAAAACTGATGTTTACATCGCACATCAACATGCTCTTCAATCTGCCAACTATGCAACAACAGTCATTAGCACCAATTAAAAAAATACATGACGTCACAATAGAATGTTTGCACGACATCAAAAATTTGGAAGTGGATGTCAGAACCTGGGATCCGCTACTAGTACATATTTTGGCGCATAAGCTGAACGCTGAGACATATTCTGATTACATTGCCTGCATTAAAGGATTTGCTAGACTAACCTAGAGGCGAAGTTTACTCCAATGGAATCGTCGCAGCGTAAACAAGACAGCTATCAGAAGTCAAGTTCTGGAACAAATCAGCATCAAAAGGCTGGCCATATCAAGAAACATAACAATTAGAACAAGAATCATGCGGCTAGTAACAAAAAGGTTACGAAATCCTACGATGCGTCAACAATTATCTATTTGTCCACTCTGCAACGACGAGCATGGCCTCTATTTTTGTGCAAAGTTTTTAGAAATATCGAATGACGAAAGACTAAACACAATAAACAAATTACAAGTGTGCATTAATTGCATATACCTACACAAAAGGAAAAAATGTACATCAAGTAACCGATGTCTTAAGTGCAAGGCGAAGCACAACACACGAAGCCACACGAAGCCGTTGCAAAAAACAATGAACAACAAGTTCTTCATCTCACGTCTCTCCAAATGATGAAGCCTTGGAGATTCTGTCAGCAACTGCCATTGTTAAGGTAGAGGGAGCTGTTGGAACTCAGTACAACATGAGAGCTCTTGTCGATCAAGGGTCTCAGATATCAGTGATAACGGAACACGCTGCTCAACATCTTGGGAACAAACGTCAGAAATGCAAAGGAGTTGTCTTCGGATTTGGGGAAAAGGAGAGCAATTGCAAGGGCATGATAACAATTTCATGTAGCTCTGCCTTCAGCGATTTTACATTCAGAAAAACAGTATACATCATGAAAAACCTAATCAAGAATCTACTATACAAAATTTTCACAAAACCATCATGGCCTCAAATACAAAATATCAGCTTCGCGGATCCGGAATTGAATAGCAGCCGTCCAGTGGATCTGCTATTTGGAGCAGACATTTAGGTGCTCCCAGATCATGCTAGGAGCTGAATGATCAAAAGCGATGACGTCAACCAGCCCATCGCACAACAAACCCACCTAGGATGGTTACTATGCGGAAACGTCAACAGATTTCATTGCTACGTAGTATTAAACAAACTATAATACAGTTTTGGGACTCCGAAGATATCAAGGATCAAGCCATTTTTCAGAAGAGGACCAGAAATGCATGGAGTATTACTCTAAAACAAGACTGGGAGTGCAAGCTGAGATCTTCCAAATAGATTGCAATTGCGCTACTCAAAACGTTAGAACGATGGTTGGGAAAACAACAAGAATTAGCAAAGGCCTATAAAAAAATTATAGCGGAGTACATTGACTTAGGTCATATGCAACAGTCAACATGTAACAAGACACTCGACTGCTGTTTGCCGCACCACGGCGTCGAACGCGCCGAGTCAACAACAACCAAGGACAGGGTGGTGTTTAATGCGTCCGCTAAAACATCTACAGGTTGGAGTCTGAACGGCCTCATGTACAAAGGTCCAAACCTACAGCTAGATTTACAAACAACATTGATACAGTGGAGGCAATGTAAATAGGTACGCACACACAGCTGATATTGAAAAAATATACATACAAATTTTGGTGTGCCACTGTGACCAAAACCTACAACAGATTGTATGGCGAGAATCGCCGAAACAACCTCTACTCTCCTATCAACTCGCTAAAGTAACTTATGGCACCAAGGCAGCGCCATTCTTGGCCATAATGACCTTACGAAGATTGGCAGAGGACGAGCGTCAACATTTTCCGGTAGCTTCAAAGGTAGTGGAGGAGTCATTTTACGTCGATGATCTCGTTCACGGATCCCATACCATTGAACAAGCACAAGAGCTAATTTCGGACCTAAAACTATTACTTAAGAGTGGTGGATTTAACCTCAGAAAATGGTCATCAATGGAACCTGCACTCTTGGAAAATGCGACAATACAACAACGAATAAAGCACTGTTTTCAATTACAAAACGGATCAAACATCAAAAACATTAAGCCTATGCTGGAATCCGAACGAAGACAAATTCACATTCTAATGTTCGATCTCAAGCGTCAACAAAAAACATACAAAACGCAGCTTATTAGCTGAAATATCAAAACTGTTCGACCCATTTGGCTGGCTGGCTCCCGTTTCCACAAAATTTCCGCCTATATCATCTTCTACAAGTGAAGGAAAAGATCTCAGAAAGATATCTTATCAAACACTGATTTAAGCATTCACGGTTTATAGCTGAACTTTCACCATCACTTATGGTGAAAGTTCAGCTATAAACCGCGGAAGATATCTGGAAGATGCTGGTCCTCTCACTGCTCGGTTATGTCTACACACGTTCATGCATGCCTGTTTATATTGACTGTACAGACAAAAGTATTAACAAAATATGCTAAATATAACATGTAGTGCAGTGACACATTTCGCCATAAAAATAGCATGCAAATATTAATAAACACTCACATTAAATTAGGTAGGTACCTAACCAAATAAATACAAATATTAAATTAAATAAATACAAACATTAAATTAGGGACCTGGGTAACCAAATAAATGCAAACATTAAATTAGGTAGGTAACCAAATAAACACAACCATCAGATTAGGTAGGAACTAAATAAAGTAAGATATTTCTAGGTTATTAAACCTAGAAATATCTTACTTCAAAATTCTGTTTTGTGTCGTGTTTATTAAAACACGACACAAAACAGAATTTTGCTGTTAAACACTACAAACAAATTTTAACATAATAAAGTATTATTAATATACAACATTTTTTTAGTATAGTAAAAAAAAAAACATAAAACATTATTAAATAACACAACATCATGTAATGTATGTAGGTAATAATCTACAATGCATGATGACGGTATGATTGACAATTAGATTGCATGATAAATTCCGCTATGGAATAAAAGCTCTGAGAAATAAGCATGTTTTTCAGAACTATGCAAAATTTTCAAAGTCAAAGTCAAAATTATTTATTTGCGTTAAATGTGGTACAAAAGATGGTAAATATAAGATGTAGTGCAGTGACACATTTCATTTTCTGTACGGTAGATCAGTAATAGTTTGGTAGAGAGCTAAAAATAAGTGTAGCCATATACGCACAGTTACGTCTGAATAATTAAATCCTAGGAACAGGCATTGATAATATTATAGATAACTACTGTGTAACTGTACGTTTATTAATGTTATAAAATAATATTTTTAAATTCAAAAAGTGAAGAGTTAGTTTTGACGAATTTAGCGATTTCATTTATATAAATACAAGGAACTGTAAGAAGGTTGTGTGATTTATACACAGGTCTGCAAGAATCAGTCCAGTCCATATTGAAAATTGAGCGTAAGTATGCATTTTTGTACAAACAGAACCCTAGTACTTTCAGAAGAGTTACCCCAGACAATGATACCATACTTGATGAATGATGATAGAGCAAACATAGGAGTGATATACCATTAATGCAGTTTGTCTGGAGGTTTCATCTTTAACTTTTTTCAAAACAAAAAAAAATCTATTTATTTTATAGGTACATATTTCGTAACGTTGTGTAATACGAGTATACACTGCTACGATAGTTAGTTGTTATCTATATACTACAAAATAAATATAATGTTATTTATGTTTATGAATTGATTCCTATTGTTTATATTTCTAATACCTAATAAGTAACGAAGATTACATATTTACATACATCTAGTTACATATCTACATATATTCTAAATTTCTAACACGCTCTTCATATATCGCGTTCTTGTCCCCGTTGCGTTCGCCCTCTATCTCCCAATGAAGACTGTCAATAGACGACCAACGTGCCTGTAATGTTTGCAACGCATCGTGAAATTCCCATTTTTTCCAAGATAAATTCCACTTGAATGATGGCGACTGCGCTCATGAAGGCCTTGAAGTATGCTGATTGTTTGCGTAAAAAATCGTCCAGCTTACTATTGGACCCTGTGTCCCTCTTGTTAGGGTTTTGTTGTCAACGAGGAGGCGATTGATTCATGTTGTTGTCACCGCTATTCTCATCTGTGTTAATGGTTTTTTCTCCTTCCTCGCTCTCGTGTTGTTCTGTGTTGCTCGATATACCTGCTTTTTCTTGTTGAGAAGTATCTCCGAGCGTTGCTGGTTGCACCGAGAGTCCAACGTACCGTTCGACACTTGCTGATGTTGTACAAGGATTAACTCCTTGATTTCTTTATAACACTGCAACGCTGTCATATAAATCACTTGTAAAATAAAGATGACTCTCACCACTTCTGTAGACAGACGGTCATGATTGAACTGGAATTCACCACATAAGTTTTCCAGCATCTGCAAACACCGTTTGAAATAGTCTGAATTCTTCCAGTCCCAACCATCCTTCTTGATATTGATGCCGACCTACTTGATATTTTCATAAAGTTCGCGCTGATTTTCGTAAGTAACGATGACGTCATGTTACCAAACCTCTCGACGAATTCAAGACGGACTTTTGTTTCTGTTTTGAGTAGTAGGCTGTCGCTCCACACTCCTGGTACTTGGTATTGTGTTAACTTTCCCTTCTACGATATGCGCCTTCTGAATTGGGAACTGGGGCGACTCGCTTGTGAGACCAGTCCGATTCGCGACTGTAAAAGATGTAATTGCTCGAAGGACCAAATGTCGGGGTATGATGCCCAACAGTGAAGATTATGTACCTACTTGTTATGTAGATAGACCTGTAAGGTCTGTTGTGTTATGTAAATGAGTAGACGAGTGATTCCCTTGATGGATTTATTGCTACTAAATTATAATAACACGATTAAATGCTAAGTTGAGGAAATACACATCTATACAATATCGATGTGCATAAAATGAGTAGGTATGACGTACAAACTACACAAAGGTCAATGTACAGCGTAGCTCGTTCACTGTGGTTGTATGCCCTACAATTGATGTTTAAGTTTTTCCGTAAACTTAACTTTTTCGTTAATTTATGGAAAAACAAACGAAACAAAGAGGCACGGTAGGGATGGGTATAGATTATTGTCTCTGTACTAAACTAGGTATAAGTACTGTTTTAATCTTACACGCTTTATAACTCGAAGAAGAAGAAGAGAAGAAAGAAAAAAGGAGAAGAAAAAAGAAAAACGACGGGAAGAAACGGACAACTCGGACACTTACGGGAAGATATCCCGTAAGTGATAGTGAAGTTTAGGTATAAGTATTCTACTCTTTGACCCAAACCTACATCCCAGCGCCCTCTATGTAATTTAAATGTAAACCTGTAACTAGCGCCATCTATTATTGTGCCAAGCTGGGTCTGTGAAGCTAAGGTTTCGCAAATTTGCAGCCCTGGGTTCCAGTTCGATCCAGTACATTTCTACAGTGGTGTATATTGTTTTTTTGACGCCCGCATGACAGGCTGAGAAGGCAAGTGTAGTAAACATTTGTGATATTGTATTGAAAACACAAGATGGCGGGTTAGTTCCGAGCTCCAAAGACATTGCAGCATTAAGTTTTCAGAGCGTAGTCCAATCTCTTTACAGAGTGAATTTATTCAAGTGGGCGTAGAATTCCGAAACTATGAGGAATAGCGATAAATACTCAAATGATTCTTGGGACCGATTTTGATGAAAACTAAAACTATCATTGGATTTTGCAAAAAGTATGTATTTGTTCTGGAGTATACCTTAAAAACTTCTAGTTATATTAATTAATACTATATTGGATATATGCATATATTGGAGGTCAAAAGTATGGTCCAGAACAAAAACATGATCACAATGTCTATGATGGTGAAAACAAGTGCCTTTGGGCTTTGTGAAGGGTCTTTTTTTCACCCATTATGTTACCAACAAGTACTAGAGACCTTGTTGGCAACATACCATGTTAATTCAACTTTAAAATCCCTTTCAAAGTTTTGTCTAGATTCACCTTTTTTTTTTCGGATGGGAAATCATCAAATGACTTCTCCCGCTCTGGGCTGAGCGGGAGGGAGTGTCAGACTTTTACTGACTAAAACCCACCCATGTTCCTTCATCGCCCTTTGTGTTCCGGGGCCGCGGTATCTCTTTCGAACAACCCGCAGCACCCGGCAGGCATCGGCCCTTGCGGGCCCCTTCCCTATGCTGACATCTCTTTGAGGCGCGCGTGGAACACGAACGCGCCGTCGACACGGCCTGTCGTCCTAAGACGGAGGGACGGCGAGCTAGCCCTTAGCTCACCGTCCACAGGCCCGCGTCTACGGTGGCCGGGGGCCACGACGCCCGGTGCGTCTCCCGCGGCGGCTGGGACGTGAGGAGGAACGCTCTCTCTCACGTTCCGCCTCCTCCTTTGCTAGCATGACTGCTTCGCAAAAGGAGGTGACGGCTTCCCATTCCGTCTCGCTCCGGACCATGGCTCGAACCAGGGCCGGACGCGAGAGGTCGCCGCCGCCGATCGCCGGTCTAGATTCACCCCTGTGTTTCTATTCGCCCCGTTTTACGATGATCGTCATCGGCACCACAGACGTAAACTTACATTCACACATAATTAACATAGCGATCAAACTACAGTTTCTTTATAGGTTACCAAATAATAAACGTTATTTTTTGTAATTTCTTTATTTTTTCACCATTTATCGTAAAACTTTCCTACGGCACACCGCGCGTCGCAGTCGCGCACCAATATTCCGCCTTGTGTATGTCGAGCGATCCTCCGCGCGACAGCGACGCGGCGCCGCACGCGTGTGCGATACGACGCCGCGCCGCCGCGCGTCACACGCCACTCACGTCACGACGGCTCGGTCGTACGCAACACGTGCACACAACTACCCGCTACCTATTAGTACTCGGTGGCGGCCGATATATGGCGCTCATGTACATTATCATAAACATGAACGTGTTGCGCTTACAAGAACTAAGACATGGACAGTTTGACCAATTTAATTTTGATTAAAAATATAACAATTTCACTTGCACTTATACAAAATAAATAGGCGATAATTTCAGTAGTAAAATAGAAAAAAAATGATATCCATCGTAAGTACACACAAGCACCATCTAGCTGCAGTTTAACTGCCATCCTCACACATACGATAATCAACTCTCCACGCTACGACACATAGTTGAACATTGCTTGGCAAGTTTATTATTTCAAAACTTTAATTTACAGCCGTAGCGCGAAGTTCCATTTCTTTCCTTCAGAAAATATATATATTATACATACAAAATTAATGTTACAGACACTGCTATTAATCCATCGAATTTGACTCTAATTCTAAGACAGACCGCTAATGGCGGCTGATCGCCAGTTAACTGACTTACAAAACTTTACAAGCAAATTTTTACACATTAAAATTCGATCGGGAGATCTGTCAATGCTCCAAACATCACCGCTTCGTGTCAAACAATAGAAAACAACAAGTATATAAAATACTAGTACAATAATAAACCTATAGGAAGTTATACATCACACTATACAATCTTTGGATACAAAATCTCACTGGCGCACAAGTGCCGCTTACAACTGCTACTGATACTGTCGTTACAGCTGATGTAATCGATCTGCACTCCACTGATGTTATCTCACTTAAAATATTCCAATAGCATTTGTAAGTGACGTGAATTGTGCGCCGAGTCGGCGGCCGCGCGTCTTCTGCTCGCTTCATCGCTTGCGTCGTCGCCATTGCGGGCAGCCGGCGACAGAGTGCGCGCGCCCGGCGACCGTCCCACCGAACCAGTCTCATACTAGCGAGCCGTGTCTTACACGAATTGAGAAAGTTTGACAATTTTGACAAAAAAAAATATTCAAAAAAAATTTATCCTCATCACATGAGCCATGTCAGTCCCAGAGTTCCGAACATTACGATATCGACATTACCAACTAATCCATTGCATATTGGGTGCCTTTGTTTAGAAATCTGAGTTCAAAATCCACGTAAGTTGGATACTTTTAAAAATTTTAGAAATGAATACGAACATGCAAATAATGAAAACTTCGACCGTCCTAGACGCATCTTGTCAAGTCGATATCACTCCACGTAGTCACATTCCCTCTCCATACACAACACCCAATATGCCGTCACCATTATACCTAACAACCACATTTATATTGCAATCTATTTTTTTTACATCTTAGCTTCATTCGCGAACGCAGTCCACGTTTATTAAGGCGTCGCGCGCGGTCCCCGGCGCATGCGCCCGGCACCCGCGCGCGCGCACCCGGCAATCCTATCTAGACAACGCCCTGTCGATCGGTACTCTACAGAACACAGTTTGTATCCATCGTCCTCTCCCTAAGGAAAACATTTGATGGTGGCTGACAGTGTCCAAACACCCACGAGTGAGACGTATCAACTAATTCCCAGAGCTATTGCAGCGACGTGAAGACGTTTGCACGCGAAGGCACGAACCGAACTGAACCACGACAAGCAGCGGCCGAGCGACGACCGGAATAGACGAATGAATATTTGAACAACACCGAGCCACCAAATGTATCGATACTATACATACATATTTAGGACACAATATCTCGAAATTGTTATTTTTTTTAAGTCTACAAATCATTTACCATTATTAAATATAAACTACAATCGATTGGCAGTATCATTTATATAACTCCCCCTGACTCTCATGATATTATCGTGACGTGGCTCGCGGCTGAGTCCCGCGCCACCGCGCGTGAGCTCTGCAGCGCGAGCGCGAGTGCGCGCGTGCGGCGCCACGACTCGACGACGGCGACCAGTGCGAGCGAAACCTTCACTAATACCGTCGAACGAAACTTTAGCACTTATCGTACCATCCGAGCGCGGCGACCGGCCGGCAGCCTCCCGCGGGATCGCCGGCCCGCGGCCGCGCTCGGGTCAAACTTACGTACAAGAACAGAAAATTAAACAAACTTAGTCATCGATCTATGTTGACAATGACGTGAAACTGAAGCCGTCTCCTTCCTCCTCATGGACGTAAATACAAAGGGTACCCTAATACATACATGTGATGAAGCCGAGCGCGCCCGCAGACACGCTCGTCGGATGACGCAAACGTGTTATGGCACGTCCTAAGCATACATTAACAAGCCTGGCCGGTGTAGAGCGCTCACCTGACAGGAGAGCTGCCCTGTCCGTACGAGCCGGGGTGTTCGCTTCTCCGCGAGAGAGCGCTCCTCACGCGCGCCCAGGCAGAGATACTCCCTACGCCTATGAACAACTCCTATCACCTCGCATGTGATCCCTTCAACCGTTTACACTAACCGGGGGCTGGTGTGCTGGTGACACCACCGCACACTGCCACACACTGGCAGTGTCTCCTGCAGCTGTCCTGCCTCCACTTCCTGACCAGACTCCGACTGATCGCCCACTCTCGCAAACGTCGCAAACAAACGTGACGTCATACCTAGCTACCGTAGCTCGCAGTAGACGCGCTGACGATCGACCGCACCTAAATAAAACACATACCTAACTAAATCCACAATATGGAGTTGCAAACCTATCCTGTTTTGTTACTGCTCTTCGAAAACCGCCGAGTACTTGTCTTGTATTGTGTCCAACCGCTATTTTCAAACTATTACATTTTTAATAATTTTCTTTATTTCAATCTCAGGTACTGTGGTATTGCTTACATGTAATTATAAAATGATTTTTCACAAGTTTTATATTTTGTACATTGGCGGTTAATTGGTGTGGTGGAGGCTGACCAGAAAACTAAAAGTGGACTACTGAGCTACTTACAATATCGAGATAACATTTTACGTTTTCTGGTGAGCACTCGCTCGTGCATCGTTGCGATGCATGCTGTGAATGCGGGAACAGTAAAACAATGAATGGTGTCACAGTGTAGTTGTCGCAGTAAAACAATTCAGTAGACACGCGACATCAGACGTAACGTAGAGATAAATTATCTTTTAGCAAAACATCAATTAATATCAGAAATATAATTAAAACTAACGTACTATTATAACTCTGTTTTTTTTTAGTTTAGCAGTTGATTCGATTCGTAACTATAGTGACCTATTTAACACTTAGAAGCGGGGGGCGCGTGGGGCTGCGTCGCCGCTGCCACGCGGCTCAGATAAACTCTTCTATCGCGCTAAACATCGGACATATGTTCCCTAAATTTCTGTTACCATTGAAACTTTATCGTCTGTGATGTAACCGTGGTATGTTCTAGTCGTTGAGTGGTAGTTTGGGGTGGTTGTGGCAGCGGCGGTGCGTCGCGAATAATGAATATTATAATAATTGACTATCACCACCAGGCTTCTCTGCATCAGACTGCACTCGAACTACACAGACACTGCGCTGCATAAACGACATACGTTCGCTCATCGGGAACTACAACATCCGTAATGTTGCACTACTGAGGAATTTTAACAATTCGAACTGCACATGGTCTGGCCAGTAGCCTGGCCAAGGTGGCTCCGGTCATCCCGGGCAGAGAGTCGACACGCGGCGAACGCTGTTGGCTGACCAAACATTTTCACGATGAAGTCACAACCGAAGTCTTGAAGAGATTTGGTCGGCCAACGGACTCACAAGACATGACTAAGGTGGCCTGGGTTGGGCTAATCACCTGACCTTGCAGATCGTACTCTACTCATGCATGAACACGTCAAGAATGGACAGAGGAAGCTCACACACTGCTCTAAAGCGAAAGTTTCAAGAGGATAGTTCGAGGTGGTCACAGGCAGACCGAAACTGGCGACGATCACGAACGTATGCCACAGTTGTCATCATAAACCTAACTTAACGAGAGTAACTGGCAAGCGGGGTGAATGGCGGGGCGGGTGTGGGCGGGGGCGGCGGGAGGGGGGCGCGGTATCACAGGGGCAGCACTCTCTCACTGCGGGCGCAGCCGCACGCGTCGCGCTGCGCACAGCTTCGTACTATGAACACGGGCGCACGCACATCGTGACAAATGCCGATCGCGAGTGCGCTTGCACTCGCTGTACGTGAAGTGCACCTGTGAGCGTGCGTGTTCGCTTGGTGTATGAAGCCGGCTTTCCACACATCTGCGTCGTGGCACCACGTCACACGTCGGACCGGCTTGGACCGGATTGGCACAAGTTACATACTAAATCGATTTTAAGCACACAGTCCAAAACACTCACACTCAAACACATACGCAATGCACGATTTCACGGAATTAGTGACGTCGACATTTACATGTGCGTATTGATGACAGATCTGTGTAGCGTGTGACGCGTGCGCAGCGGTAGCGGACGGCATCGCCGGGGTCACTGACCCGCGCGCAGCTCAGCCCGCGCACGACTGCCTATCTCCGGCGGAATGAACCCACGCGATAGCTAGCTCCGACATATAGATTATTATATCGTACGTTATACATCTCATTATACATATAGCATTAATTTATTTATATTTTATTGACCGAGTGCCAGGCCGGCCGATGACCGGGCCAATATAACCTCTTTTATTTCAAGTCTAAATATAAACTCTGTAGATCTTAAACGTCTATGGAACTAAAATTACATTTTGTACCATAAATTGTTTTGTTTTAAAATGATGCGACTAGAGCCCCAGCGCGCGGTCGGGTACCCGCGGCCCGCAGACCGCGCGCTCGTGCTGCGGTCGGGTCACGTAAGGTCGCGCGCCCGCTGCGCCGCGTCCCGCGCTCACAACGCAAGCTATCCTAACTTACGTTACGGCGACTACCACGCGACGCCCCCGCTACCTATTATATTTCTATATTTTTATTCGTATAGAGAAATGATTTTTTTATATAGGTATTTTTATCTTTTTTTTTCTATATGTAACACTTTATCGGACGTTACCAACTTATGTCACTCTATATAAATAGAATGCTCTCCAGAGGAAAATGTACTGTAAATTAACCTAGGGCGACGCGCCGGCCGGTCGGCGCAGCGCGGGACTATGTCTATGTAACCTTAGAGGGTGAAAATACACTATTTTTTGAGTGAGGACGCGGCGGCAGACCGCAGGCCGCAGACCGCGGGCCGCAGACCGCAGGCCGCAGACCGCGCCCGCACTCTGCACTAACCACATACTTGTGTATTACTTCATAAGTCCATGGAACAACGTAACGTAACGTAAGTACGCGCCCTCCGCGAGGCGCGCACGCGGCTAGCTGTCGGTGACCGCTACTCTATCGCTGCGATACAACATAACGTCGACCACAACGTTACACAATGAAACATTTATACAATATTCTCAAGTAATCGCATATCGAAAGATACAATATTCATTTTATAATAGATCTCGCAGTCTATTTTATAATAATTTCGCAGTCAATTAATTTTACAACTATTCCACAGAAATTTTAAAATGTATACTTATATTCGTTTCACACGAAATCTCAGAAAGTTGAGAAGTGAGCGAGAGTTGAGGGCACACCGGGGTAAAATATAATAAAAAGATTAAATCAAAAGTCGCGGCTGACAGGTAGCGCAGTACACAACAGGGTGAAACAAACCTAAGTACAATATAGTTGCACTTCTGACTCGGATACGAGCAGCCTATTGTTGGACGCACGTTGACTGTAAGCCTCCCAGGAGAAATTAATTCATGATGGAATAATTCTTTGCCAAACAGTCTGTGCAACGTACCTTACGATCACATCATCCCGGCGCGGGTTACATGTCAATGTACATCCAACTTCCGACCAGATACACTAGAAGAACAATTATCTTCACAAAGTGTTGACACAGTAACATGTTCCATTACAAGTTGTCACGCCCAGTATCAACCACTGTACACACAAACTAATACAATATACACACACACAAAGTTTTCAAAACAACTTCATATAAAAGAACGTGTTCACACACAAATGATATCAGGCCAAGGATACACAACGATCATTTTATTGCATTATTCACATTAGGAGATACATTGAAACGCCAACATACGATTGTTACTCATTTAAGTCCATAATTAATTAACAACAAAAGAAATCCAGTATTTGATACTGAATACGTACAATACAGTGTTTAAATATAAAGCTACAGCGGATGATGCGACCGCGTTACGATACGCCTAAAAGCTACCAATAAAGGGTGAAACTTCCGGAGTGATGTAGTCTTAATAAAAAATGATAATAATGAAAAACAAAAAAAATGCATAAATACATTACTAAAGTAAGTTTGAAGGCACCGCCGACGCCTGGTGTAGTGCTGACCTTATACTACTGCGTCCCGCGCACTCATATACATACTTACATACATATATACACACGCACACTCGCACACGCGACCCGACCCGACCGCGCCCTAAGGACACAGGCTCGCCTTACCGGCGGCGACTCGGTTATATATCAACATACTATAAAGTAACTTGTGACTCGAGAGATAGCTGCAAATGCGTGCTGTTAGAACTGATGGTTGACTACCTTGACCACGGAGTGGTAAGAGAATGGAGTGCTCAAACGCATGTTGTACGAACGAACCCGCCCAAACAATGGGTGCGAGAAGTGAAGCTTCTGCCATAGGACAATCGAGTGTCGCGCCGATGTACGACTTTCTCTCCGTTTACTTACTACTCCATGTTTATAAGAGCCATTATCGTGTGCGCGTGGAGCGGGTCGGGTGTGTCGCAACACAGGGTGCTTACATAACCAAACTTAACCTACCCATGCACGCGGCCGCGGCACATAGGCGGATACGTACACAATACGTGTCTTTTGTTAATGGCAGTGCTAAAGCAATACAATTTTGAGCGAATTTTGCCGAAACATACAATCTTAGAATACTTTTAAAGTTCCAATCGAATTGTATAAAATTTTTACAAGTTTCGTCTCTGGGTGATAGGTTTTTGGTAGAGCCTCAAACAGCTCTTTGTTCAAATGTCATTGTCCTGTTAGAAGTCAGAATGACCATCAGACTGCTATATGATTGATTGATTCATGAATTTATTACCAAACTCACCAGCAAGTGACGAAACCGACCGAAAATTCGTAATTGGCCAATTAATAATTTTGACACCAAAAATTTTGAAACGAAGCCAATGTTTTTTTTTAATTTAGATTCGAATACACTTCTACCAAATAACTCGGACATGTCCGCGGCCGCGCCCATCTCATACGTAATAACATTTTAAATCCGTCGGATCGTACGCCTATGAATATCACAGCAGTGCGTCATTAATCTAATGATTCGAGTACACCGGCGACACACCGGCCTCACGCGAGCCCTGTAAACACCCGGTGCCTTATTGTTACATCCGGGGCCGACACAGAACCGCCCCTTACCCCGCAGCGGGGAAATCATGTCAACTGCTCATTATATATGTTGTGGTCGAGGTGAGAAGCTTCAGATAGTTAACAATTGTCAGTTCACAGTAAAGGGCGGTGCAAGTCAGCCCCCCGCACACACCCGTGCCTGACGTATCTCAGTGTAAACAGACAAAAAAAAAACACTATCAATTAAATAATCCATATTAAAAAAAAACACATACACCTACAAACTAGCTAAGTGGGCAATTTAATTTTTTTATCGAAATTTTATTATGTTGTTACAATACGACCAAGCCAGGGATGTACTCCTCGCATTTTATTTTCCATATTCACCGAATAATACCAAACATATCGACATATTAATTATTGATGTCACCTGGCTCTTTAATGTCATATAAAATAAAAATAATATGACTTATATTCTGGAATTACAACTCCATCTCGTTATAGTGTATCAACATTCGTTCCACTTCATATTCTCGATATCATGTGCCGAAAACTATTTACACAAATTAGACAAAAAAGAAAAAAACTAAAGTGATAATTTAAAAATAAAGCTCAAAGCCGTCTAAAGTTAGTTTTTTTTTTTCAGAGAAATTAATATAACGCCCTCTCGGAGTAGCGAGTAGCGGTACAAGTAATCATTTAGATTTAAAAGGCCACGAACAAGTGTATTATGTAAAGTGCGAGGCGTGCGCACTAAGCGCACTAAGCGCAGTGAGCGCACGACCTCGTCCGCACAACGTAACCTATCACATAATAATGATCAACAAGAAATAAAATTGTCAAAGTGCAAACATTATTAGTACCATGTGAGAGCGGAGCGGAGCGCTCGCGCCACGGCCGGGTTGCCGGGCTGCCGGGCTGCCGGACAGCCCGGGTGGGTCGTCGTAGCGCCAAATATATAACATACTACATAATAATCATATAAAATACTATATACACATAATAATAAAGCATCAGTTTTCGTGGGATGTGGTACGTGCGGACAGCCCGGGGGCCGGCGTGATGTGCCGCGGGTTGGCCGCGCGTGCCGAGCGGAGCGGAGCGGGCCGAGCGGAGCGGGCCGAGCGGAGCGGGCCGGCCCAGCTCAGTACCGGGCGCGAGCGCGCTCGCATCAAATCCGGTTCGGCGCGCTGCCCGTGAATGTGTCCTGAAACACGCGATACATCCGTTACTCGATGCTAACAAATGCAAGTGAAACGCAAAATGAAACGCACAGAAAATTCACTCCGAACAGTGTGCAAAAAAGAATTTAGAAGGAATTGTTCGAACTGTGTGTCTGAGATTGACATTTTCGTCAAGTGAATTCTCTGGGTTGATTCGCAAAGCAAATATCATGACGATGAAAAATGTCATTTTTAAATATTCCTAAAATCATATATATATATATTTAAATGTTTTTTTTTTTTATAGTAGCCCACCGGTATCGGGAACAGGGTCCAAGTTACCGGCGGTCAGGGCGCCAGAGAAAGGAACCTCCTAACAATAAGAGCCGTGTGCAGGAGTGCCGCTTTCTGAATCAAGCCCTTCATCCAGCTGCCTAACGAGTGCCTCTTCAGATATTGGTCCAAGTTAATAGCAATTAATCCATTGGCTGAAACGACTATCGGCACAATGATCGCTGATTCCACTTCCCACATGTCCACAACCTCGCGAGCCAAGTCAAGATACTTGATTTGTTTATCTTTCTCGGCTTTCACGAGGTTCTCGTCATGAGGGACCGTTACGTCAACAATCATTGCGCGCCGCTCTGATCGATCCACCATCACTATACCAGGCTTGTTGGCCACAATAGTCCTGTCAGTGATGATGGATTGATCCCAATACAGTGTGATATTACCATTTTCGAGAACTGGGTGGGGCACATACCTAGAGTACGGTACATCCGATTCCACAAGGCAGTATTTTAGAGCAAGCAGCAGATGGAGAATCCTGGCTAAAAGATTGTTTCTTTGCAAGTACTCTCCGTTAGCCAGACGAGAACACCCGGAGATAATGTGACGAATTGATTCGCCCTGACGGTGGCATGCCCGACATAATAATATATCAACCGTGCCGTCCTTCAAAATAAATCTCCGGTTAGTTATTAGTCATCATAACTTCATCCATAATTGCACCGACAAAACCTTTCTCCGAAGAGGTCCCCGGAGCGTAGCCAGGCTACGGACGCTGATAGATCTACATCGGGCCCATGCAGGGCCCGGAAAAAGCGTCCTTGGAGCTCCCTACTCTGCCATACCCCCCTGCGGTCGTTAGTCTCAAGCACTACAGGTTCGCGCCAAGTCTCTTTAGCCAAGGAGAGCGGGGTGAGGCCCTTGTCCACCGCGACTACATCTCGATGCATCCCCACGTCGGCTTCTAGGAAAAAAACCCTGAGACTGCATATCTCGCGATTGTGGATAGTCTTAGCGTTTAAAAAGCCTCGACCTCCGCACCTCGTGATGCATTCGATATGCCGTCAACAATGTACGGACTTTCCTATCCAGAGCGTCTGGTTCAGTTTGTGTCCATTTGAGTATGCCGAAAGAGTACATCAAGACCGGCATGACCCAACCGTTGAAGGCACGCACCTTATTTCCTCCAGATAAAAGACTATTAAATACTTTTCTCAGGCGGCCAAAGAAGCGTTCCTTCAAACGATTACTTCATGTAAGGAACATTGATGCCCAGCCCTTCTGACATACCCAAATACTTGTAGGTTTCGGTTGCTCAGAGGGATCTAAGATTTATGGAATCCGAGAGCTGGTTTCCTACAGATTCTACAATCTCCCCTCGCTTTACATGCACGACCGCACATTTGGCCACACCAAATTCCATCCTGATGGCGCTACTGAAAGTTACAGTTACCTTCAGTAGCTCCATCAAATGCAAATCGTTGGGAGCAAAGAGTTTCTGGTCATCAATGTAAAGGAGATGAGATATAACCTGACCACCTCTCTTCAACAGATAGCCTAGACCTGAAACCTCCAGCAGCGTGCTAAGAGGATTCAAGGCTAAGCAGAACCAAAGTGGACTCAAACAATCGCCTACTCAAAATATACCTCGCTCTATCCTTAACGGCTTGCTATTCCTCTGGATTTGCCGACATCCTGGATAGTGAAGGACAATCCTCCAATGCTCCATACACGATATCAGGAAGGTGCGCAGAGTTGCATCAACTTTATACGACTCTAGCACCCTCATGAGCCATGTGTGTGGCACTGAGCCACAGGCCTTCTTATAGTCTATCCAACATGTCGATAGATCCTTTCGGGAACGGCGAACCTGTTGGCTAGTGTCCATTTCAATGAGGAGCAGCTCCTTAGTACAGCGGGACCAATGTCTACATCATTAATTACATTAATTATTATTCATTTATTCAGTTTATTTATTTATTTCAATTATTATTTTTCACATATATTTTTTATTCTCGGCTAGCCGGGAAGTACCGATAACACGGGCCTGAGCCAAGTGATTATCTGTTGGAATTGTTGAAGTGCGGTCTCGCGCAGAACATTGGATGAAGGATGGTAGCGTATTTGCATTTTGATGTAGACTTTCTGATTCATACTGTAGAAACTTTCTGAAGAGTCTGCAGGTATTTAATATCACTGCCTTTTGTAGTAGATGGTGGGTATTTGGCGGTGAGCTAAGAGAATTAAGGGATATTGGTGAAGTTGGTTCGGTATTACTCCTGTTGCAGACAATACTATTGGTACTCAATTAGTATTACTCTGTATTCATTCTTATTATTATAGTATATTGAGGTACTTTCAAGTTTTATTTACAAGTTCAGGTTTAGATTTGATAAGTATAGGTCGGATAGTACCTATTTATTGTTGGTGGGTAGTTGCTTACTGCTATAACTAAACATTATAGAGTAAGATTTTGACAACAGGGTACTCGTACATACTTTTTCAATTGGCCCAACTACGTAGGAACTTCTTTGACCTTAGTAGTATTAGACGAAGAAAATCGAATCTACACGGGACAACACTAATTGTCTCACGTCATGGTGACATCCCTACGGCGTTTGACAGTTGGCTGTGTGGTCGGATTTCCCGCGTTTTTATAAAATGTGGAACGACGTTCGCGAAGAGTCTAAATGTTTGTAAAATAAATCCTTGAAAGTTGAAGTTAATAACTCGTGTTTAATAATTCAGAAGTGCGATTTACCTATGCTTACAAAGTAACTATAAAGTTTGGAGTGATTCTTGTTAAAAATAAAAACTTAGTACTTTCGTTCATACTTTTACATTTTAGATAAAAAGTGGAAAAACGTTAATTTCGGATTGCAAAAATGGATGCTCTTAATTGTACATGTGTGTAACTAACTTCTTAGTGCTCAATCAAACTTATTTTTCAAACATTTTGTGTGGTGTAAAACATTTACAAATTGTATGAAGTAGCGCTCGCCTGGCGCTGGTTTCTTCATTTGGGTAAGATCAAACCAAGGCAACGGTGTGGTTGACCTTCCCCTAGGTCAGGAATTGTGACTTCATCTGCTTGAAATCTCCAAATCCTTCAAGTCTTTGGTGAGATCCATCCATACTTTTATGTAGTTATTAGACTGATTTTGCCTCCATAATTATTATCATGAGACATTATAAAGGTGTAACAAAGCAAGCCTAATTACAGTGATAATTAAAGGACAAATTAAAATAAAATAATTGCAAAGAGATTTTTTATATTTTATTAAACTTCTATTGTTTTGGTGTGAAGTGTTTAAACTTTTATAGGAAAAGTGTAACATAAACTGTATTGTTGTGTGTGTATAGTATTGTATTATTTATTGTGTTGTTTAGACCTTATTTTAATTATAACCATGGGTCGCCATAAGAAGAGGCATAGGTCTCCTAGTTCTACCTCTTCAAGTTCAAGCGATGGGGAAAAAACTATTAGGAAAAAATCTCATTACAAGAAGGATTTAAAGAAGAAAAGCAGTAGGATAGAAGCCTTAGAGGGGCTGATAAGAGAATTAAGAAAGAAGTCTGACTATCATACTGGAAATACATCCCAGCCCTCTGTAGTACGCTATGTGGGTCGCAATGATTTTATACCAGTGTTTGACCCACAGACCTCCCCGGTCTCTGTTGATCATTGGATCCGGAACTTGGAAGGAATTGCCAATATGCATGGTTGGGACGAACGCACACTAATATGTAACTGTACTGCTAAACTTGGTGGCTATGCGAAAAGCTGGTATGAACACCAAGCGTCCTATGAAATGAGTTGGACTGAGTGGAAGGTAAAGTTAATTAAAGCATTCCCTTTCACTAAAAACAAACTCACACAAATAAGAGAATTAGTGAACCGAGTCAGGAAGCCTAACGAAGACCCTATTGAATTTTATTATGCTAAACTCGGGATTGGAATGTCATGCCATTTGAGTGATGAGATCATTACTGAAGCTATCACAGGTACACTTGGGAACCAACTATTAGAGATTGGTGCTAAATCAGCTGGATGCCGGGACACCAATTCCTTACTTCAGTACTTGGCTAGTATCAACACTTCGGTTGCTGTCAAAGAGCAAGACAAACCTGAAACTTGAAACTCATGACAGTGAAAAGTCATCATGGACCAGACAGGGTGACAAAGTGTTTCTCTTGTGGCAAACCTGGTCACAAAGCAAGTAGGTGTCGCAAAAATGGAAAGGACAACAGAAAATGCTCATTTTGTAAAAGACCAGGTCACACTGAAGCTGAGTGTTTCAAAAAGAAAAATCAGAGCAAACATTGTTCTTTCTGTAATATTGATGGTCATACATTAGAAGAGTGCAGGAGGAAGTCCAAAACCAGTACACAAAACCGTTCAGTACAAAAAGTTCAAACTGTATGCTGTGACTCCTCAGACAGGAAGTACTTTAAAGGTGTGATTGTTAATGGAGTTCCAGCAAATGCTTATATAGATTTTGGCAGCTCGTGTAACACCATGAAACACAGTTTCTTTGTGACACAAGACTTGGAGCTGAAACCCAACAATGACACTATTATAAAGGGATATGGAGATTGACTAACAACACCGTTGGGTATTGTTTCAGCTTCTCTTGTAGTTGATGGTGTGGAGAAGCTGAATGAATTTTATGTTGTGCATGATGACCTACAAGAAGTTGATGTTCTCATAGGACAGCCTTTTACAGAGCAACCAAACGTAGTTATTGTAAAAACCTCGACTGAGCTCAACATATATGAAGATCAAATGGCATTGCAAGTGATTGATTTGTGTGATTCTTTTGGCAAGATAAGGTTGTATCCTCAAGCTGATACAAAAATTACCCCTGGAGTTAACAAACTGTTGGTGAGACCAGATCCCGTTGTTGACGGTGTTATGCTTATCAGGCTGAGCGAACAAAGAAAACCATTATGCGAAAAGGATGTTATAGGTGATAGTGTCGAATTACATGAGGGTCAGGCTTTTATAAAACTTATCAACAAGACAAACCGGACCCTGGAATTAAAAGAAAATGACTGTGTGGCCAGAGCAGAATTGATAGACCAATGCTGTGAAAATATTAAAGTGGGTGATCATTTAAATGAAGACCAGAAGGCATCCTTGGACAAACTACTTACCAAGTATGAGCACTGCTTTTCTGGGAATGAAATGGCATTAGGGAATTGCAGTGTAGAAATGAGCATAAAGCTAACAGAAGACAAAATTATAAATTACAAGCCGTACCGAGTGTCATTCCATGAAAGAGAAATTATTAGGAATATCATCGCCGATCTTCTCAAGACAGGGATCATCGAAAACTCAAAATCCCCTTTTGCAAGCCCTGTCTTGCTCGTGAAAAAGAAGGATGGAGGACGTCGCCTGTGCATAGACTACAGAGCACTTAACAAGATCACCGAAAAGGAACGATACCCTTTACCAGTGATACAAGACCTATTAGACAGGTTGGTGGGCCAGTCGGTATTTTGTTGTCTGGATCTGGCAAATGGCTATCACCAAATTAAAATTACGAAGGAGTCAAGACCACTAACTGCATTTGTGACGCCGGATGGTCATTACCAGTACAGAATGATGAGTTTTGGCCTCTGCAATGCCCCAGCTGTCTTCCAGAGAGCCATGAACCACATACTCGAGCCAGTTATCCATGAATGCTGTGAGGTTTATATCGACGATGTCGTTGTCTGGGGCGAGGACACCGAGCAATGTATGGCAAATTTAGAAAAGGTGCTTACATTAATTTCAATGGCAGGTGTCAAGCTCAAGAAAGCGAAATGCTCTTTTCTAACGCACAGCATCGAATACCTGGGACATGAAATATCGGGTGGCGAAATAAGACCTTCGCCTCTAAAAATCATGGCAGTCGCCGATTTTAAGAAACCTAGAAATGTGCACGAGTTGCGGCAGTTCCTTGGACTAGCCAGTTACTTCCGTAAGTTTATAAGGAATTTTGCGAGTATTGCACGACCGCTCACCCTACTCACGAAGAAAACCGTGGAGTGGCGATGGGGCCCTGAACAAGATCGAGCATTTAACACCCTAAAGGAAGTTCTTACCGCTGATCCAGTGCTGGCAATTTATCACCCGGACAGGGAAACCCAATTGCACACTGATGCATCAAAAGCAGGACTCGGTGGTGTTCTCTTTCAACGACAGCTGGATGGTGATATGAAGGTTGTCGCTTTTGCTAGCCGTCAAACAGCAGAAACAGAACAAAAATATCACAGTTTTGAATTGGAAGCTCTTGCTGTGGTATTTGCTGTCAATCGCTTCAAAGTGTACCTTTCTGGCGTTAAATTTCGGGTCGTGACTGATTGTTCAGCCTTGAGGATGGCTTGGTTAAAACGTGACTTGTCACCACGGATCGCCCGTTGGTGGCTTGATTTACAAGAGTACGATTTTGAAGTCGACCATCGACCCGGGACTTCTATGGTGCACGTAGACGCCCTAAGCAGAAACCCTGTGACGGTGCACCATATACAGGAAAAGGATCTAATTGATGCGTTGCAGGATGACGATAAGGAAATTCAAGCATTGCTGCTGAATTTGAAACTAGAACAAGAAGCTAACAAGAAAAAGAAGGAGGGACTATCGAAAGACTATAGAGACGTAGACGGACGGTTATGTCGTGTAGTAGACAATGAGTTTAGACCGGTTTTACCTAAGTGTTCAAGATTTCACATTATGAAGATTTATCACGACGAACATGGGCATCTGGGAATCGAAAAGTGTCTTGAAGCAATACGAGCTAAATATTGGTTTCCGAAAATGAGAAAATATGTGACAAAATATGTGGCAAGCTGTCTTGGATGCCAATTCACGAAGAAACCAACTGGGAGACAACCGGGTTTACTACACCCTATACCGAAGGTTGCCGTGCCCTTCCACACTTTACATGTGGACCACCTGGGTCCCTTTAGTAAGAGCAATGGGAAAACATATATTTTTGCGGTTATCGACGGATTCACTAAGTTCGTGTGGTTAGAAGCCGTTGCTACAGCTAATGCTAAAGGAGTAATTACTGCATTAAGTAAACTGAGTCACACATTTGGTTACCCCGAACGAATTGTTAGTGACCAAGGTTCAGCATTCACGGGTAAAGAGTTTAAACAATTTTGCGACAACAACGCCATCAAGCATATTTTAAACGCAGTGGCGTCACCTAGGTCGAATGGACAGGTCGAACGTCTGAACCGAACCATTCTAAATTCTCTGACAGCTCACATGGGTGATGATCAAAAAGGATGGGATGCCTATTTACCAAAGGTTCAATTAGGTTTAAATTCAACGGTAAGCCAAGGTACAGGCAAGTCACCTTTAGAGCTGCTGTGCGGCTTAAGACCCCGTTTGCCCAATGATTTGCATGGGGCAGTCTACAATGAAGAAGTGTCAACTTCACGAGACGAGGCTGCGCAAACCATTGAGAAAAATGCAGTTCAGATGAAAAGGCGTTACGATAAAGATCGGCGAGTTGTAGAACCGCTACTTATAGGTCAGCTGGTTATGGTAGAGCGGAAAATATTACGTCCTGGTCTAACAAGCGGAAAACTCGTCCAGCGATACGCGGGACCATATAAAATTACAGCTGTGTTACCCAATGATCGCTATGAGGTCACATCGTACACGAAAGGCAAACAAGCGTATAAAAATATAGTTGCCCGTGATAAGATTAAGATCTGGCATCATAGACGTCGAGACTCCTCGTCTGATGAGGATCTGACAGAGCAGTCTTAAGGTGCTCTTTTATCGATTACCATGTAATTAATTTTATTCCTTATATTTCATGACGTACGATACGTATGCCTCGGGGACTTAAACAATATCACCTATCACACTTGCCTACGGGGCCTACATAGTGTTCACTCAAGTGCTTGCTTCCGGAGCCTTACAGCACAAATCTCTAATAACTCTACTTTCACACTTGCCTACGGGGCCTACATAGTGTTCACTCAAGTGCTTGCTTCCGGAGCCTTACAGCACAAATCTCTAATAACTCTACTATCACACTTGCCTACGGGGCCTACATAGTGTTCACTTAAGTGCTTGCTTCCAGAGCCTTACAGCACAAGTTGTCAATTGCTCTATCACCACGCTTGCCTAAGGGGCCTACACAGCGTTTATTGAAGTGTTTGCTTATGGAGCCTTATAACACAATCCTCTGCACGTTAACAAACAAACGCTTGCCTAGCGGGGCCAACACAGCGTTTACTAACGTGCGTTTCAGAGTCAGCAGGCGATTGCCTAGTGCCTACGGGGCCTAAATCATGATACCCAAGACTTGCCTACGGGGCCTCTCCATTGGGTATTCAGTCTTTGCCTTTGGGGCTACATTTTATGTTTACGCTTGCCTTCGGGGCCTCACAGCGCTAACATCCCTTGCCGGAAATGGTGAAGATCGCGGGTTGAACCCTGCAGCGAGTACGCGGCTCATCTGGCGTGCCAAGCTGAGGACTATCTCCTTCGGGGACCGAAGGACTGCAGGATGGCCGAACTATTAGACGAAGAAAATCGAATCTACACGGGACAACACTAATTGTCTCACGTCATGGTGACATCCCTACGGCGTTTGACAGTTGGCTGTGTGGTCGGATTTCCCGCGTTTTTATAAAATGTGGAACGACGTTCGCGAAGAGTCTAAATGTTTGTAAAATAAATCCTTGAAAGTTGAAGTTAATAACTCGTGTTTAATAGTAGCCCGTAGGTATTATAGTTTGCGCTAAACAAGATAGTTGAGAACCAACACTATAATTTTTGGGTATTGGCTCCTGGACGATCTTGTTCGCATCGTATGTCATTCCAGATTTGATACATATGTACCTTGTACCTACCTAAACACCTAAAAGAAGATAAGATATTTCATTCATAGACAATGTAGGTGCACACTTACGTATGCTGAATGCCTACCTTCATAGGTTAAAGCACCTACCGATACAGACATTGTAAAATATAATAGTTTTCTGATCTACATACTACTAAGTAAGCACCGAGCCTAGGTTTATTTGAAACGTAATTGGCTCACAAAAGTACAGTACCTAATAGGCACATAACTGGTAATTAAATATTCAGATTAATTATTATTTAAAAGACGACAACCCTCACGTAAGCAGAAGGTATAAGAGTCACGCGATAGAAAGAGATGCAACTTGTAGGTGAATATAACTGTGGGTAAATTAGCGCTATGTGGCCTGAATTGTACTTTATTGTGTCGTGGCAAAAGTTGCTATTTATTTAATCGATTTTGCAGAGAGAATCTTTTGTACTTGTACTATTATGTATTCTGTGACACTACATCGATTCAAGATCCACCTTCATTCATGTTTTTGATGAACAGTGTATAGCTTGTTACAAAACTAACGACTATTTCCATGCTCAATACTGTACATTTACAGAGGCGTTGCAGCATAATATCTAAAAGCATAAACGATGTGTTCGGAACAGTGCTAAAGCTCGATACTTCGATTTGGAATCTGAAGTGATCCAGATACATAAAGATGTTAGTAGTCCATTATGTAACTAGTCCGTGTTAGTGAGCAATGTGTGGTTGCGTGTGATGGGGTGTGACTGTGTGTACGTACTATGTTGGAGGGTCTCGGCGCGGGCAGGTCGCGGGGCGGGTCGCGCGGCTCGCCGGCGGCCGCGCCCGCGCCGCCCGCGTAGCCCGCCAGGCCCGCGCCGCTAGCCCCGCCCTGTGCCACCACAAACCGAACTCAGACAACCGTACTTACATTCCGACAGATTATTGCGTAGACAATTCAATGCGACGCATTATGTGAGGCCATCTTTCAATACATTCAAGGTCTCAAGTCTTCGTCTACACGTGAATTGTGATTTATATAATACAAAGGAATAAAAAATACCACTATTGCAAACTTGTAAATACATGTGCAATGGGCTGCAAAAGTCCATAGTCAGTACAGAAATAAAATCATGTGAAGCGAGAAATGACGTCGTCTAGCGTAAAACTACTTATCGACCAACAAAATTTAATTATACTAGTTACTAGATGGCGTTGCTTTGCTTTAAGAGCGTATTTTTCGATATGACAACCGATTTTAATGAAACTTCATAGCCATAAGCAGGATACATAGGTCTAAAAAGTTAGTAGAAAACATTTTTGCAAAATTGTGTTACAGTTTAATTAGACCGATTTAAAATTTTCCATAGAAACAGAAATCTCCAATTAAGTATCTTTTTTTAAATAAGACATTTCGAAAATGTTTTCTACTAACTTTTTAGAAGTATGTATCCTGCTTATGTGTGTAAATTTTCATTAAAACCGGCTCAGTCGTTTCGAAAAATAAGGACTTGATAATTTGTATGAAATGCCGTACGGGCGTACACGCTCTTAAATGATGAAATATTTTTTATAGTTTCTTCTTGTCTTTTCAAACATTCAAATAATTTATAATTATAAGTTTGTTTTAAAGAAAATTGTAAAATTTTCATGCAATTTTGCAGGTGAGTGTACATGTACAGTAGCAACCACATTCTATAGGAATCTTGGTTCTTTACAAATCACAGGACAATACAATATACGCTGGACATCCCTTCTGCTAATTCACTGTGCCAACGAAGTACCAGGGTCACATAAAACACAAACAAATTTGTTCATTTGAACAGGCTGGCTCACTGGCGATACAACGTTGTCGTAGAATTCGCCAGTAAAATCTTCCCGCAGTTATTATACCTCTTATTTTGAAGCGCTATCAAAATAAGTGATCTTTGCTGCTAGGTTGCAGTCACTGTCAAGGTTGACGAAATCCAAGTGATCTGTATTCCTTTTGTCAGAGGAAAAATAACTAAAAGAATTGTAAGAATGTGTCACCAAGTACCAGGGCGACACGAGTACTGTGTAGTGTGTACATACCTGATGCGAGTCGGAGGGCTGGTGCGCGCGGCACATCTTGTCGCAATAGTCCGCTAGGATATCCCGGAAGCGCGTCCAGCACTTCTCTGGGACAGTTATAGCCGTGCGGAAGTTGCTTTTCACCTGAAAATTATTTAATTTACCATATTATTGACCTTCAATATCAAATGTTTATGAATACTTGTTAATGTAGTACTAACTTCTTTCCAGCCTCCTGATTGCTTTGGGGGAAAATTAAAACTGGTTTTATTTCTTAGGGCCGGCGCACACCTGGCGAGGCGCGGTGTAGCGCGGGCTTCAGTGACAAAAGAATAACAACTTGACCTTTGTCTGTGAGACCATCAAAGCGGTCAAAGGCACACAATTAACTTTATTCGTTTTCAGCTTTAATTCAACATAATTATGCAAAATAGATATTCCTTTGACAGTGATTCGCCAGGTCGGCGCCGGCCCCTTTTATTATTTTTATTACGTTATGGATGCAAAATTGAATATTTTGATCTCTGGGACTTGCAGAAACAATCAAACCATTTGCTTTACGGCATAGTCTGGTTCAAATTGACTAATGACCATTTTTGAAATCAGATTAAGATTACATTACAATGGTAAGAACATGACAAATAAAATTTCTAAAAAACTTAACTGGCAGAATGATGATAACTTTAAAATGGATCTAGAAAAATAAATCTTGATTCCAATAATGTTTCATTAGAAATATAATACTGATTAATGTGTTTTGGCAAATACAAATTATCATTTACATTATTTTCGACGGACACATAAGGCTTGAGCATCCTAAGAAAGCGTTGCCGTCATATAACGCCGTGAGCTGAGTGAGAAAGAGTTTCTTGACACCATAATGTCATTTGCGGCTACAACATAGAGACGGTAGAAGTTTTTCAACTTTCTGTGCAAACAGCACACTCAATTACCTTACAGCATTTCAAAATTCCACCGTCGATATATTGAAGACACCAATTCCTTAAGAAAAACAAGCTTAACTCAAAATGGCTATACACTACATGATCACAAGTTCAACGGTATATGCCGTTGAACTAGAGGCGTGTGAGACATGGATGCGACAGGCATGCCGTAACAATCAGAGGGTGGTCACCTCGCTGACTTTCATGTAGATGCCGCGGTTGTTCTGCCCGATGTCGAAGTAGAAGTTCTTGTTGTCCACGCGCAGGTGCCGCCCCTCCGGCAGCTCGCCCTTGAACCTGCAACACGCGTGACGTCACTCTCCCATCATCGCCCACACACACATACATCCAGCATGCACGCTAGAACACTATCATGGCGACCTACGTCTCAATCTAATACTTTAAGCATCAAACGTGTGTATTACAGAGTCGACAACAACAAATAATACGGCACCATTCCCTAATAATGAAAATCATACCATTCCGGCTCAAACCAAGCCTCAGGCAGGTGATCGCTAACGGCGGCAAGAATCAGAAAAAAGAAAACTCCCCGTTAAAAACATAAAGCTGATATAGTATACATGGTGGAAAACAAAACAAATTATAACAATAATATTGTAAGCGTAAATTCAGTAATTAGAGAAGAAGTGAGAATAGTTCGTCTTAAAAATCATGATAGCCGCCGCTTTGGGCTGAAGCTGGGCTCGATCCTGGGTTCTAAGTTCCGGAAGATTCTAGCGATATATTTTTTGTCACAGCCTACGGGCTTTCGAAGTTTAACAATTGTTTACAAGGGACCTATTCCTTGTGGGATATGTTTTAAGGTTCAACGAGCCAAACCGGTCGGATTTAGGATTTTCCTGCAAGCAATTTTCCTTGCTCGAGAAACTGCGAATCCGGGCGGTTAGATCTTTCACTACTGTATTATCCCTACGACATTATAGGCTTGTCGATCAAACATCAAACCTTTTGCAAATAAAAACAAGTAAACAGAGATAAAACAAGAATAAAGATAAGAATCAATAAGTGGAGAGAACAGTTCCATTAATGATTGGTGTAATCAGTCCGATAGCGAGGATGTAGGTCGCTGCTACGCGGCGCAATCAAACACGCGATAACGTGCGTAACCTATCTCACTATGTGCGAAAACTTTATGTTTTTATATTAGTAGGTAGGTTTTTTATCGCTAGGGAGTTTTGCTGGGAAGTATGTTCCGCCACTTCTTCTTCGCAGCTAAATTACCAGGAAGTGGCGAAGGGCAGATGTTTTGGTGGACTGTCTCTTGTAAACTTTGAATAAATGACTTTTGACTTAGGGTTGTTTTAAACGATGTATGATTTTCATGAACACACAGTGACAGAGTGCACAAGTGAAGTGATACTAACATAGTTTTAAGGTTCTACCTACTAACACAAATTGTATTTTATCATTTATGTATGTTAGTCTGTAAGGTACATATCTATGGGCCAAAGTTGCCTGAAAATAAATAAATGTTATGTTATGTTGTTATTAAAAATCATTTGTACTAATGTATTCTTACTTTTTTTGTGTATTTGTATATGAGTTTAAGTGTGGCGAAAATAAAAAATACGAAATATTATTTTTCCATAAGTTTTGGAATATGAGATAAACATTTAACATATACTTATGCTCTAAAGTAGCACAGTAATCAGCTGGTATTTTTTATATCCATAGATTGCCAGTATTGAAACCTCTAATAGGTGTCATAGCCAGTTACATACAGGTTGAAAAGTACATCAACCACTGAGGCCACCTCCAAGATTTTGTTTCAAGAAGTAATAAAAAAAAAATGTAATAGTATCTAAAATAAAAGTAATTAAAATGTTAGATTTTTTACTTTTAGTTTTACGATTTTTTTAATAAGGAAATTCCTACGCTGCACCCTGAATTAGAGTACTTTGTTGAACTAAGTTTGTTGTTATTCATTGCGAAATGTCTTATCTCGGTCAACTTTACACGTGCTTTTTATTTGGCCTTCAATAAACTGATTTGACAAAATTAAGGTCAGCTTCTAATCTGTACCCGATAAACATTCAATATCAAAATTGTACACGAAAGGACTTCCTGTTAAACTTCCGTCATACTATCACTAATTATTAGCCTAGCCTTTTCCCAAATATGTCCGGATCGGCTTCCAGTCTAACCGGATGCAGCTGAATACCAGTATTTTACATGGAGCGACTGCGTTTCTGACATCTACAACCCAGTAGCTACAGCTAGGTAACACGATACCCCCTGGACAGATGGTTGTTACACTTTCAGGCTTCTGATTATGCCTCACGATTGCATCAGTACTAATAAAGAAAAATACACAATGCAACATCTATATCCTAACATTAAACTGTCGACCTGTCGATGTCATGACACCGAGCCGAACTAAGTTATTCAGCAAAATATGGTGTTTCCCATCGACCCCATATTTAGCTAGCAACAAAGAAAGGGCCTAATAGCCGCATGCATAGTCAATAGGTGCATCGGCAGTAGGGTCGGCTGTCGGCATCGCGTTACAGTGCGATCGATACGCGCCCCGCCACTCACGACGATAATCTAATTATGTATACTTCATACTTCAAGAACAACTAATAACTGCAACCTTCGAGATATTGTTTTAATGTTGTGTTTACATGCACTTTGATTTGTTTTTGAAGGTATGTAACTTTTCTAACAAAGAAAAGAAAGAGTTAGTTGCAGTTTTGATGATTTGAGGGCAAGATTATTGAAGAGCGTTTACGCCGTTCATGCGCTGTTTGACTCCAAAACAGTACTTTTCAAACCCTTTAATACCATCAACCCTTTATCTTACAAAATTGTTAATTACTAATAACTTTAGGAAATTTCGTTGTCTCAATAGTTATGGAAAAAAAAATCAGTTAATAGAGTATTGGTAAATTCTTTCAAGATAACTCAACAGAGGTTTTCTTAATTTCCATTTCAGCTTCAGTTTCGAAGCTCTTATTATAGGAAACCACTGGTAAACCTAATTAGTTTTTTAACCAATTGCTAAGATCCTAAGGAAAATAGTTAATGTTAAAGATTTTTTGATTTAGATATCTTTCTATAAGAAATTAAAGTTCAAACAATGTGAAATATTGAGGAATTAAAACGATTTTTACACCGATATATCTTACTTAATTTAATGTAATAATACCATAATATAATAGAAGAACATATTCTTTAAAATATCCACTTTAAAATTTCAGCTAATTTACAGTGATTAGTTTTCTATAAATATTTGGAAACTACTGTAGTAAACCACTGCGCGCGAGCAATTTGAAACCAGTCCGCCGCGAGGCTTTCTAGAGAGAGGACATGTCGCTCAGCGCTCTGCCTGACCTGTGTTGACCTTTGCCGTACGTGAAAGGATTGCGGACGTTTATAGTGTGATAAAAAATCTTGGTACTTTGATGATTAATTTTTTATTATTTTTATTTTTGATGACTGACAATATTTTTAGTGACAACGAATATTAACCCTATTTTTTACCTACTAATTTTATTTATTAAAACTTTTACTTATTTATTTTTTTGTAAATAAGAACATAAATTGTTATTAAAGTTAACGCCAACCTAATGTATTTCCCTCATAAGAGGTGTCACTAAGAGGAACATCACGTCATGTTAAAATATAATATAAAATAAACATAAGTAAATCCGTATAAAGTGATTTCTTTGAATAGAATAAGAAATATTTATTAATCAATCACAAATCAATAATAACACAGGCCTGCAATGGTTTTCCTCTTTGAAATCTGAGTAACGTTTTCTATAGTTTCAGATGTGCTGATTACGAGAAAAATAATAAAAAAAATCCATTACGTCAGGATTTTTTTTATTGAATATTTAAGATTTTGCTGAAAAATGTCGGAGCGCCTACATTTTAACATTTATAAAACGTCATTAAATTACTTCAGCTTAATTTTTATTGCATTTAATTAGTGTAAGGGGACATAGAAATTAATCGAAATCAGTAATAATGTTAATTACTACATAATGAGTATAAGTAATTCGCATTAACCTTGTCGAAAACGGTTCACTTTGGCTTAATTTAAGCTAATAAGCTTATTAATACATAATGATTAGGTATTATTACCTAATAGTTATGATTATTTAGAAAAGGGTGTAATAAAGATAAACCAAAGGGTTTTTATATAAGTACCCGCACTGATTTAGAAAATTAACAGTTGAAGTGCGCAACTTGCAACATAAACTGTAAAATGTCATCGCGAAGTTGTTTAAATTCGCCGAATTGTTTTTGTTATATTTGCGGTAAATTTATTGTTATAAAACAGCGAAACAGCATTACAGACTTTGTGAAAAATATTTACAAAAGTTATTTTGGATACGATTTAAGTAACCAAGACAAAACGTGGACACCTCATAAAATTTGTACGACTTGTTTATTAGAACTTCGCAAGTGGTCAAAAGGACAGAAAAATAGCTTCAACATCGTTTCGCCTACGCTATGGAGAGAGCCTAAAGACCATGTTAAAGATTACTACTTTTGTTGTTGTGACACAACTGGATACAATTCTAAAAATAAAAGGGACATAAACTATCCAAACGTGTCATCAGTTACGCCTGCAATTTTCGGCGATTCAAACATGGTGTAGCCCCCGTTTTCAGCTACACAAATTGAAGATTCTGACTGTGATACAGATGAAGAGGATGTATACTAATCTGTTCCTGAATTTCACGTAGATTCTAACGAATGTAAGCTCTTTTCACAGGCACATTTAAACGACTTGACAAGAGATTTGAATCTCCCCAAAGATGCAGCGGAACTCTACTTCCCAGAAAATCTAGGAGCCGTTAGCGAAGAACAAGGCGACAGATTTCACCAAGATTTGAAAGAGCTTGAAGTCTCAAGGAAGATGGAATACTAGCATGATGGCGGTCTATTGTTGGTTTTTGAAGCGCGACAATCCAAACCAGAAATTTAAGCGGAAATCGCACAACCGAAGCTTCCAGAAAAAAAAGGACCAGGTTCCACAAATAAAATTTACATGTAATTTAGACTAGTCATAAGTTGTTATTATATAATAGTAGTTTTTTAAGTTAAAAGTAATGTATTTTTTTAAATATATATTTTTTTATGTGACAACTTGTGTTTTTTTCCTATTTTCTATCTGTACCCTCTTTCGAAAAATCTGGAGGTGATGGAGAAAAACCAAGTACATATTCGTAATCAACGCACCAAAATACCCTAGAATCAGCTATCAAATTCCCGAGAGGAAGTTATGACCCTCATTTTGCAGGCCTGTGTAATTAACTAAGTTCGGTTTCTTTCTAAAGTTTAGATCAACAAATTCATGTTTCAATAAATAAAAAACGACTTTAATATTAATCATAATTATAGCTATACTTGCAATATATTATTATATACTTATTTTATGCACTCGTAGTTTAGTCATCCGTGTACGTTCAAATTCAAATTAAATTTTACTACAACAATTGCAATCGAACGGATCAAAGTGTTTGACTATAGCGCAAGAGAACGCGGCAGCGCTACGCACACAGTCACGCACGCTTCTGTGTACGTAAAAAATGCATTGAATTACCTAAACTTGACTTCGCGCGATAGACGTAAACGCTCTTAACGGATATTCATTTGTTTGCATTACAATGAGAGACTTATTTATTATGTAAGACTTATAAATATATATAAATAATGGCGGTAGTTTCATTCAAGCCTACAAGCTTGGCTTGTTCCCTCAGGCAGGCTACTAACAAATAACTAGCTAATCAAAAAATATCAAATAAATTGTTTTTTAGTCCGGCTAAGGTGAGAGATGGCGAAGGAAACGTTTGACACAGTTTTTATCACTAATGACATGAGCAGTTTAAATGTTTCTGAGGAGTCAGAAGCATTATTAAGCTGTTCATACCAGAAATACAAAAGAAACTGCTATAACAAAGTGTTCATTCCGATACACTCTTACTACGTTAGCAATAAAGGAGGAACTGGTTCGCAATATAAGCACTTGTGGATAAGATTAGCGACGACCTATATGTTTAATCGTCGCGGCCGCCAAGTTAGCGGCCGGCTTATTTAAATTTTAAATGATATGTTTTACTGATCTACTAAGAGTAGTTTTGCATTAGAAAATACATTAGTTTTATACTTGTTTTCGTAAAAATGACCAGATTTTCCGTCATAATAAATTTAATTCGGATTCAATTCTTGTTGTCATTACCACGAAGAAATACTGCCGCTATGTCTAAGGACCTCATCACACTAGCGGTTTACATTACGTTCGTTCGCAAATCGTTAGTAAAAAGTTTAAAGGACTCCTCAAGCATCCTTGAGGGCAGGTCAGTCTACACTTAAAGACACTAACAACACGGTTCATTATGACACCGGTCTTTAGTGTCCTCGCCTTCGGGTGGTAAGCGAATGTTCCCCAGGACATACATACCCGCCGTCATCGGTGCCGAAGTCGTCGAGCAGGTCGGTGAGCGCGTCGCGGAACTCGATCATGCCCTGCGCCGGCAGCGCCACCTGCGAGCGCGGGCCGCCGCGCGTGATGGTCTGCGACACGCGCAGGAAGCGCCCGCGCGAGTTCTCCTTCAGGTCCAGGTAGTATCGTCGGTTGTCCTACAGACAACATGGACATAATCATTCAGGGTTTGCTTTCTAAGGGTCAGTTTCCACCAAGCGGAAAATCCCAGTGAATAAAGGACTGTATCATCAGTATTGCCTTTAAGTATAAAATTCGACGCAGACATTAAGCTTCTTGCTCGAGCTCGAAGCAGCGCGAGCGCCCAATTTAATACTTTAAGACAATACTGATAAAGTCCTTTATTTTATTTTATTTCATACTGTTCGGGAAACTTACAGCTAATATAAACAATGTTCTTAAACTATACGAATTTGACGGCCATTTACAAGTTTCCGCAGATAAAAAACACTCGAAATAAAAAAAAAAACACAACAAAAGAAAGAGATAGCTAACAAAATACTTATTATGCTTATTATTTTTTATACTGTGAAATGTGTTCCGCTTGGTGGAAACTGACTCTACGGGACTTACTTAACTCATTCAGCTTTTATCCATAGAAAACAGCAGTTTTGTATGTACATAGATGCGTATGCGTACGCATCCGTTCAGCTGCTGAAAGCTAAATGCCTACGCATATTATTACAAAACTGGAGTATTCTGTAAATACTGCAAAGTGCCCGGGCGTTAATGTAGCATATTGCGTGTTAGAACGATATGTCACCATGTATGGCTGACAGAAACGACGACATTAAGTTCTTACTTTTCTATGATTCGAAATTCCATATTACAGCCAGGGGGATTACCATGATCTGTTAGTGCAGGAATGTTTTAGGACTATGTATTCCGAGAGTGGGAAGTGCATTCCTGCCCTAACAGATCATGGTAACCCACCAGGTACTGTAACCCTATTTGATAATGACAAATTCATGGACAAGCCAATGAAGATCTATTTGCAAAAAATACTTAAAATCTTTATTATAATAGAGACTAGCCTATTATTACCAGCAGCTAGATGCATGTGTTTGAATTAGCTGTTTTTGTTTAGCCTATTCTGTCCCACTGTTGGCAAAGGGCTCCGCCGTTCCTTTCCAACTCTGTCGGCGTTTTGCCTTCTCTGACCAATCAGTCAGGAACAAGTCCAACAAATGGTCACACCAGCGTTTCTTAGGCCTGCCTCGGTGACAACGACTTGAATTAGCTTGAGAAGGTATTTTTTTTAATGTTTCCAGCTTTAATACACACAATACAGGGCCGAAATATACTGGATTTTCAGTATCGAATCCATGGTTCAAGTCGAAACGTCTTGGAACTCAACTCATGCTACTTGAAAAAATGTTATCAGCAAGATGAAAGAAACTGCTGGAATTATTATTACGTGCTAAAGTTATGTGTGACCAAGAAAATCATATCCGTAGCTAAATCGAAACATGAAATTAAGAAGTAAGTAGTTATAGAAATCTCGAAAAAAATTACTAACATTTACGTTCTTATGTAAAATATTAGTAGGATAAATCAGAAATGCATCGGTGGGAACTTAATGAAATGGTCATGACCACCAGTATCGACCTCATAGTACAGACCTTCACTCCGTCACGCTACACTCGCCCTAGGTAACATATCGGTTAGCAGAACTGGATCACAATATACTGTTGACGTTTAACTTTAAATTGTATCGTGTTTCTTTCAACATTTTCAATAGCTACATCTTACCAGCGGTGTTTGAACACATGCGACGCTTAGAAAATAATAAAAATCCAATTTCTATTCAATTATAGGAATAATGTTCACATAAAGCTAATTCGCCCAGCTAAACAAACATAACCAACTAAAAATGGCTACACCAAGTTGGCGTTAGCGGGCTCTACTGTGGGCCGTCACTCACATATTATTACATTGACAGTCCAAATATGGTCGGAATTTGCAGTGGTTAGTATTCAGGAACCGGTGTTTGGTAACTAGATAGATGGAAGATAGACAGTATGAAGCCGGTAACATGGCACTCCGAGTTTCTCCGAGGCTCTTTCTGCACCTCGATATGTCATTGAACGCCAGGGCGCTGTAGCCAAGGAATCTTCGTTCCTTGCGCAGAATATTGGATCCTCTGGTCATCTATGAAGTTTCATATCCCTCTCTCTTAAAGAAAAGCCTATAGAGCAGTGTGTCTCACCTTGAGCATCATCTCGGACTTGAGCTTGCCGTCGTCGGGCACGTTGTCGGGGTTGGGCGGGCCCAGCGACGAGTAGAAGTCGCTGAAGCTGGACAGGTGGTCGCGGAACTCGGCCGCCGTCGACATCGCTAGGAAGATCTGGCTGCGCCGCCCGTCTGCGCCGATCTGGGGGACCAGCACTAACTTGAGTTCTCTTCTTCTAGATTCAATTGCGATATGTTGATAACATCTTTATTTGTCAGTTTATTTGAGAGATTCTTTGCAAATACAAGGTGGAAGAGACAAGGACGCTTAAACGGTAACCACGTATTCAGTACATCATGCTGAACAGCTGTTCCATACATTTTGTCCGTATAGGTATTGCAGTTTTGTAGGAAACAGCAGATTATTTTTTTAATAACCGACGAATTTTTATCATTACATGCCCTTACTTATAAACGCTTCTTAAAATTAAGTGACAATTAATATCAAAGTAATCATGCATTTAATGGTTGCCATTACGAAGAGTACGAAGCAAAAGGGAGCGAAACCTATTGTACATAACAGAATCAGTCATTTTGTTTCATTTTATCGCTTTTTTAACGTGAAAGTGGTAACTATCAGGACATCCGTTTGTTCGCTCTGCTACTGAATCTCAGTAACCCATTTTTAGAATAAAATGATTTTTTTCTTAACACCTTTAGATTCTGCTTACATGATACTGTCTGGTCAGGGAACTGGGAAGAATGGAAGAATGAACGTGTTGCGCCGACGCCAAAGGCCAGGCCAGGAAGATGACGTAGATGATATTTTATGGCCAATTTTTGCAGACTGTACCTGACCTCAATTTCGCTGACTTGCTGAGTCTATTTTAAAAGGTGAACTTAATCTTCTAAATAAGCAAAATAAGATATTGATACCGAGGCACTTAGATAAAATAAATCCTGAAAACTTATATCAGATTCCCAAGTAAAGGTTGGTGTTGGTGCCAAGTCACAAAATGTGCAGCAAATATTTGGTATTGGGTTGCAAACTACACAGCGTCGGCAAATGTAGGGGAGGCGGGCGAAATCAATAGTAAATTGAATGCTGCTCGTCGCTTCTCACGCCCCAAGGACTAGACCGCTCGGAAATATAGTATTAGATATTCCGCAAATATAAATGTACAATCTTTTAGTTCTATCAAAAAATGGGCCAAACCATTATTCACCTGGGTACCATACCCACTCAGGTAACCCATTAATTTGGGAGGATATTGAGGACCACAGAGCAGCTACTGTGATCAAAGACAAAACAAGAGTCCCTAATGTTCTTGTTGTTTACAGTTTATCAGGAGATAAAAATTATAACCCTTTTTTGGCTTTGCCGCAGTCGGCAAAAAGAGGAGTTGTTAAGTGGAATATTAACATTAATCTTTTCGTTTTCAGGAAATCTACAGCATGAATCAGTGATTCACTTGTCGTTCGCAATGAGCTCGCTTGGAAAGATAAGATGCCGAAAACTTTTCTTTTGTTTTTAAAATCTAGAGATTTACAACAGACAATACTTCTTTTCAGTCTGGCAAATAAATTGAGTGGCTGAATTTCCTATTTCTATAGTACATTTTTCAATAAATGTAAATCTATTTTATTTTTGTCTGGAATGTTCCTGTCAACCACTAGGAGAATTAATGGCCGAATTGTTCAGGTACCATCATAAGATTTAGCTTATCAGTACAAATATTTAGGCTCAAGTTTCAGCATTTTGCCGCTTCAAATTCGAAGGCCTTCTTTGAAAATGTTAGCAACCAAAAAAAACAAATATCAAATCTAAATATTTTGGGAGGGGCCTTTATCAAGCACAAGATTGATAAGACGAAATTGGTAATGATAACAGACTAATTAAAGCATTTTGGAACAATGTTGTTATCAGCGTATCATCATCAGCTGTTGCTATCTATTATGTAAATCATTATCGTGTACAAGCCGCGCTTACGCAACACGTAAATAAATAACTATCTCTATGTAAACATTAATCGCCGAAAATTTTGTAAAATTTTGAGGTGACTTCTAATGAATGAGCCTTTCAAGTAAAAATTAAAACGAATTATTAATTTTATTTAAATTAGTAGCAAATATTCATTAAAAGAAAAAATATTTATGGTCAATGTTACGTGCAATCATAATTTTTCAGAAAGTTTTCTAACTAATTTCAGGACGTCTGATTTCTGGTAGCAACTCCTTCCTCGAACATAGTGGTGAGTATTCATTGAGGTTTGAGATATCTTTATTCTCATAAGAATACAAAATTCACTTACATGAGAATATTAAAACTATAACATAAGTCGATTTTGTTGAGAGTTTAACAAAAACTAGACATTTGTACAAACAATATTTTGTGGGTAGATCAGAAAAATTTAATTGAACAATAACCTCCACATAGTAAGGAAACCTGCCACCCCTATTGATGATGTAAAATGTACTGGCAGATTATATCATCAGCCAGAAATCTATTTATGAATTGAAAACCATCTCGTTTAAGAACCCCTTAGCGATTAGCAGGAAACAAATTCGTTACAGAAGGTTCACTCCATAATGGCCCTTTTAAATTAAAATCCTTTACACCCATAACATAACCCGTTAATGGATGCAGAGGGAGAGGAGGACCATAGAAAATATGGATGGATTATGTGAGAAATGATATGAAAGAGAAAGAAGTAAATAATGCTGTGACGTGCGACAGGGGAGAATGGAAGTAGAAAACGTGTTGCGCCGACCCCAAGTAGAATGGGCCAAGAGCAGGAAGTTCATTGGATGATGATACGATTATGCCCATAACACATAAGCATTGCTAAATAGGCATGAAGAACTGTTTAATTAAGGACTCTGAAAATTCCTCATACTTTGGGTGGCGCGGGGGCGCGGGGGTGCGTGGGCGCGGGGGTGCGTGGGCGCGGGGGCGGGGGAATGAATTTTCACACTTGTTTACTTTTATCGTTGCTTTATTAGATGAAATTGACAACATTACTAGCGATTATATCTGGGTTTATTCCACACTGCTTGCCTACTAGTTTGGGAAATACAGGCGACCTCAGATTGCAGAGGGTGTATTATTTTCTTTGATAGATCAACGATATTTGAAAATGAAATTATGCTATGTCATTTATTTAGTATTGTGCTACCCAGTTATCGGGAAGGTTGTGGAGGTCGGATATACAGCTGCATTCGGTTAGACTGCAAGCTGACTCCGACATAGTTGGGTGAACATTAGGTAAATGATAATAATATAGGCTCCCAAGGTCCCAAGCTAAACTTCCTTTGCAGTAGAACTACTGCACGTTATATTTAATGGTACAAGCTTATCCAACAGACAAAGCTAACGTCTATGGGCGTCAAAGTTCGAAGGAAACTTATGGCAACTTTTTCACGTCGCTAGGTATTGTGTCGCAATCATTACAGCTATTACGCCACTAAGCACGTTACGTCATCAGTCACAACTTCGGGAGGGTTGCCAGTTAAAGACTATTGTTAGTCTCCCGAAGTTTTAAATAACACTCCTTTACAAACAATTTGTATGAAACAACTTTTTATAACTTAACCTTGCTAACTTTGGATTTGATCAAGGTTAGATGTGTTTTATATTTTCTCAACATCTGCCATTATAGAACTGAAGTCTCGTAAGATATTTAATTTGATTAGTATGACATTTAATATCGATTTCCTTAGACACTCTCCTTTCGTAGACATTGCGCATAAATCTAAGAGTTACACGTAATCCAAGCTAGAACTTCGTCTCCTACTAGTTCTAGTACATTAGGCTAAAACTGAAACACAACACACAAAACCACAGTCAACCGCATGCTAGTTTGACCTTGAAAGCGCCTTATTTTGTAGCAGTAAGGTGGTTTTCGTCATTTAAGAGTGACCACACCGCTGTAAAAGGGACATGCATGCAGCAACGCTTACCATCACTTTTCCTGATGAACTTTCCACGGCTATCCATCCATATTCACTACATTGCTGCAAAGTTCTTTTGGTTTAACTCAGCCATCTTGTCTTACAGACAATTTTACAAATGTTTACCGTGACGCCCTCTTGACAATCTCATTCATAAAGCAAAATAACCATGCAACATGGAAAACCATGCTTTTCTACTTGTGTCTAGAACATTCTACGACAATGTGGAACATCTATGAGAGATGAGAGTGATGACGTACGCTCACCTCTGCGACCTTGATGAACCGCCCGCGCCGGTTCTGCTTCACGTCCAGGTAGAACCGCTTGGACTGGATCTGCAGCATTTTCGTCGCCAACTCCTGCTCCTGTGGCTGCTGACCTGCACAGGCGAGAAGAACAGGGTTCAGAGGCAGTTCACATAAAGACAATATAATAATATATATAACACTACATCACGCCTGTTAACTCCGACGGGATAGGCAGAAATTGAGCAAAAGCACACTAAAATTTCGCAAGAATTGTTTAAGACCATGTAAAAAGGTGGCCATTTATAATAGATATCTAGAAGTCTACGTATTTGCAATCGCCTGCCTCGGTGGTGGGCCGTCTGGCTGAGCATGAGGTCCTAGGTATATTCTCAGGCATTGGTAATGAGTCATTCATCAGATTTATATCAGCAGTAGCCGGAATTTTGGCGAGCACAAACCCAAATACTGGTCTACTACTTGAGACTTAAACATAACTAGCCAAATGTAGGTGTACTATACAACCCCCCCTCGGGGAATTAAGGCGTAATATTGCGTTCGTAATATTGCGTTCGTAATATTACGTTATGAGACAATAATGGCGGTCTGTTTACAATCGATCTCCTTAAATCCAACACCGAAAGGGATAAAACCTCTTAAAGACGATATATCTCCACATGCTCACCCTCCCCTAAACTAAATCAATTGACTACCTACTTCATCTGAAAGTCTAGATATAGGCATATAGGTAGGAAAGTGTGTGACGTCATAAGCCGTCTCTCTAGATCTGCCAGACATGCTTCAACGACAGATAAGATCATAATATACAACGTTTACTGGAGAAGATACGAAAACTCCATATTATACTCGTAGTACCAGCGTTTTCATAATAAACAAGAACTGGCAATAAAACTGAAACATCCTTCTGTAACTAGATTATCATCCTTCAAGAAATTCCTAGAAAACGGTATAATTATTAATCGGTCAACCGGAATTGAAAATGTACGTCGCAATGTGATATCAAATCAAATAACGGCATTACGTAGCAGATACGTTAAATTTTCTCAGAAACAACTATTATGCATTTAAATGAGAATCAAACCAAAGCCGACAAAAAGCAATCAATCGTTCAATTACAAATCCTTTGTCAATAAATGCAATATCCAGAAACAGGCACATACATGACAAAGAGAGTACTGAAACGCAGAGCGCATGCCCGTCCTATCTGCAAGGGCTCCGAGGAATTTCATCAAAAACGAGCCAAGCTTCAAAGAGACGTAATTCTGATCAGTTCGGGGCTGAACGGAGTTCAAGTTAACGCAACAAAGGCACTTAGTCCGTTAGAAATCGACGTGTGATCGATTCGGATGCACGCAACGCGTTCCGGACGGCTGCACCGGTGCCGGTGTCGACAACGCCCCTCATTTCGGCGCTAATTACTAAGTACTGAGTCTAGCTAACTGCTAGACAGACGGTAATAGGATCGCAGAGGGCGTGGCTCGCTCAATGACGTACGATTGTTTGATAATCGTCGTTTAATGTCTTTATTGATAGTTTTGTTGGTTTTGTTTAGTCTAGGTGAGGTGGCGGATGCATACTTTGTTTTTAACTCCTAATTCTAAAATTAGAAAATAAACTAGGTTAACTGGGTGCGGGAGTAAGAGTTGAGTGTTATGGTGCAACTGCGAAGAGGCCTTTGTCTTCCCGCAGTGGACTGACGCGGAGATAATTGTATGAAAAGCTCTAGGCATGCTAAAGAGTTTGCTATTGACATTGGTTTCATTGAAGCTTTATATTTTGGGAACAAGGACCAGACTGGTCCTTTTCCGTATTCAAGGACCAAATTGCCTTAGACAGAGGATAATAAACGTTACAGCTCTTTATACCTATAACACTAACAAAAGCTTGTCAAATAAAAAAATCAGGACATTCGCCTTTACTAATAATAACAACAGAACAATTTTGTAATAGCAACAGATTGAGAATCTGTCTCAAGTTATTTGAGTTTAGACTTCATTATATTTTGTTGACCAAGTCAATTAACTGAATAAGAGCTGTCAAAATTATTTATAAAATCGTTACAATGCTTCTGAAAATAAACATAGGGAATAAGAGAGGCGCCTCACTAAAAGCGAATGAAGACTTTATGCGAAAAAGCGATTGGTCAAATCCTAGCCACAGTTGACACTACCCCTTCCCAGGTGTCCAGAAGGTAATAAATAGTAGATTAATTAATCAAGAATATTGTGAACCGCGGCAGTGGGCGTCCGTCTGCCCTTCGGCAACCTTCGCAAAAAGCGGCCGCTTGCTCTGTGCCGCGGCCGCTTGGTCGCATAGCAACCGCGTGATTAATGGGCTCGCAGATACGCCGCCTTCAGGATACCGCTAGCCATGGCATTGAGTACCGGCAGCTGGCTTGGGCCTGTCTAGACAACGTGTTGGTCATTTGTATTGGCTCTTACTAGATGTGCGATTCGAACTTTTTGTTTTTTGGACAAATTTATGGAAACTTACCGCAGAACGGTAAAATTATGATAACTAGGTCTGGCTCTTTAAAATAAAAAGTATAAATCAAAAGCAATCTATCTAAAACGATTATTCAAATAAATGCCTGAAAGTAATCAGATCAAATAAAAACGCGGCCATTTCAAAACGATAATTTAATTTCCGCTAAATGTATTTAGCATCTAATTTTGTAAAAATATCATTAGACAATTTCCAGCGGAAACGTCCCTTTTCCTCACGGCTGAGTTGTTGTAGAACCTCCCCCTGCCCCTTCCCCCTGCCGTCCTACGACCTCTATACCCTCCGCACCTCGGCCCCCACCCCGCACTGTCTGCAACCTTCCCTCATAAAAGATGCCCAATAATTCTCACCACTGTTACGTCTGGCATTATATTTTCACTCCCACTGATTCAAGAAAAAGTAATCTACCACTAATACTTGGCGTATGAACAAGTAATACAAGTACTAAAAAACGTTAAAATTAAAATGTTATACAGATAATTCGATCAATCAACCCAAATTTAAGCGGTTAATCCTAATCAAAGAAGAAGCATGTTTGGTATTAAAATAGCTCATTTAATTAGTCAACACATCTGTCGGAACGGCGGTCATTACTTTAAATCGGCCCGAAACTGTCAGGCTGTTATCATGAAAGATATTACGCGTTATGGTACAGCTGGCATACAGAAGGTCCAATCCGTGCAAGGAGCTCAACGATAAAATACACTTTTCATGGATCTTCTGGTGCGAAGCCATGGTCGGAACTAACGCAGCCATATTGGTTTTAACAGTCAGCGTCTTCGTAACAGTGTCATTCAATGCCAAAAGAACCATGCAGCAGTGTACATTCTTAGATACGAGCTGTTAGTCTTTTATTTGAAAAAAAAAGCTGTTTCACATGATCGTTCACAATCCAGCTTCAATTTAAAAAGCCTCTAAGGAACATATTCCAAGACCCTAATTGAAATGTGACACAGACTTTGTCTTAGGAGTGAACCTTCTGTGTATAATTTATTATGTAGTACAAAAAGGTTATTGAACTTACCGGAGTCAAAATTATTCCCGCCAGCGTCCATACTTTGCCCATGATATTCTGTAACACATTGACAAAGACACATTTATAAACTTAATATAACATGAAACATTTTATACGGAGTAAGTTCTATTTATAACTAATTGGCAACGTCTTCAGGCTTCAATAAGACTGAAACCACACGAACAAATACTACAGACCAATCAAAGGATTTTAATAAAGTTCAATATCAGTAGTGCAGTTTCTGCTTAACCGGAACTTTTTATTTTGCCTAAACAGCTCTTCATCTTCAAATTGGCAACACATCATGGTGGGTCCTAGACGTGAATGCAGTACGTCCAGTGACGTCTGTCAGTCGTTGTCTGACGTAAGACAATTGCCAAACGTGGTGTCCGTCGCCTTGGCCGCCGCCCGGTGACCTCCCCATACCATTACCATAGGGTCGAATAAATTAAACGCGAATATGTTTCCAACCTCTTTATTAGCGAAATTTACAATATTTTGCACAACATCATCACGTTACTATGTAAGGCGTGTAGGACAGGACATGTGGGGTGGAATGATAAGCGATTTATTACGTAACTCAGGCCAAATTAGCATGTATCAGGACAGAAGACAAGCAGGCAATTTCCTTTTAAAGAAGGTAAATGGTAACCAAAACAAGTTAGAAAATGTTATTAAGCAACTAGGACCAAAATCATATGTAAATTCTTGACAAGTGAGACATTACAACATCTTAATTTTGTTTCACCATAAACGATAACTATTTGGAAAAAAGAATGGACGAACTTTGATCATCGAAGGACCCGAACATCTTCGAGTAGATCCTTTGACTAAACCAAAGCTTTCGAAACATGGTTTCATACTTCGTTAGCCTGAACCAAAGCATATTCAAGCAACTTCCAACAAAGCGGTGAACCTTTGTGCTTGACCATGCATCAAATCAAAATTCAGTTAGAGACCGTTTCAGCAAATTGTGAATTTCAGGACGGGTCAGCAAACTAGGACGACGTGTTCTAATAAATTCGTGAAGCAATTACCGCCGTTGCAGGCCCGGAGCTCAGAGCACGCAACACGCTGCATTTAATTACCACCGCTCCATTAGCTGATACAATAATTGCAGGTGTTGTTCGAAACATCCTCCGATATGTATCGGCTTTGCATAGTAATGTGTGTGCTAACCAGTCTACGGAATTCGATACACGGTGGAGTAAGGTAATTTTTTTGGAAAACTTTCCGGAAAGCAAGAAGCAAAAGTAACCGCCGTTATGTGGTAGTAGTACTGAGGAGAGATGTTTCCCTCATTAATTAATGAGTCAAATACTCACCATAGGCAATAATCGATGGAGTTAAACTTTTGATTAAATAAGACGATAGCGAATGGGACGACAGACTAACTGAAATCATTCAATTGTATGTGTAAGCTTGCAATTCTTGCAAACGCACATCTCAAATTTATTTATTTGTAGTATTCGTGTGGCTTAAATGCACCGCCTAATAGATTTGTAGCTATCTGTCAAACTGACGGGAAAATTCGAGAAAACTGCAATTCTGTAGTGCACGCAAGCAAGAGAACATGATGGATTGCGTACAGCTGCGCAGCTATTATGTCGATTCACAAATACACTAGTTGGATATTTAGCATCAATGAACACAAAGAGCCAGTCCTTCTTGATTCACTGAAGCCCAGATATATTTAATTAAATATATTATTTATTTTAAATAAAATTAAAATAAATAATATATTTAACTTAATATCTGAAAGCACCAATCAAATGAAACGTCATCAATATTAGTATTAGAGCATAGAAATAGCGTGCTTTGAAACTCTTCTAAGAAATGACCATGTACGAAACAGGTTAAATCTACCTTGATTTGCTAAAGATAGGTCCCTAGCAAGCAGGGGTGTTACGGATACGGATATTCGCATCCGCATACGCAAATGCGGAACATTCGCATTAATTTAGATATCTGCATCCGCATCCGCATAAATTAATACGGAGCTTTTACGGATGCGGATTCATATTTGCAACAAGTAACAACATGTACAGAAAGCCGGCGAGGCCAGCGGGGCGCGTGCTCGCGCGTATTTGCTAGTTGCCATCTTCGTTCGTTAACTGACCAATAGCAAGGCACACATTGGTGACAAGATCCTACAGGTTTTGTTTTAGTTATCGACGTGATTGCCATTGTGAATTAATTACAGTGTTTGTTTTCTGTGTTTATCAAAGTTTTTTGCGTGGTTGATGAATATCTCGATGTAAATATTAAGTGAAAAAGTAAATAAAAATGTCATCACGCATAAAAAGCAGCATCTGGAATTCTGGACTTATTTAAATTAGACACAAATGATCCGGAGCAGTCCGAGTGTAAAATATGTTATAAAAGTTACTCGCGGAAGGGATGTGAAAAATCACCTGAAATCAATGCCCTAGGAGTTTCGTTTGTTCGAAAGCGAGCGGTAATGTATACCAGTTGAAGAAAAATAAGATGATGCGGGTATGTTTGGAATATCGGATTTAAAACATATTAAATCGATTTTTATTTATGATGTACTTAAAATTTAAATGACTTTAAAAAATTCAGAAATCTGCACCCGCATACGCATACGCATCCGCGGAAGTGAACCTCTAGTAATCCGCATCGGCATCGCATCCGCATCTGGCATCCGCAGATGTCATTTTTGCATCCGCAACAACCCTGCTAGCAAGGGATCCAATCGATCGTAGAGGATACACCTGCCACAGGAAATTAACAAAACTTTTTTGCAAAAAAACTTACTTTCGGAAGTCGGTGCCAAAAAAGTCAATGAAACAAACCATAGTCACCGACTTCCGAAAGTAATGTTATTTTCCACTTTTTTTTGTGTTTTTTTTGGAAGTCGGTGTTTTTTTGCAAAAAAGTTTTTATTTTACCCTTTTTAGTTATAGTATCACATACAAATCCTTGTCAAGTATCAATTTCGCAATTTTTTTTACTTGGATGAAATTTTTTCCAGCTATTTTGATTTCAAAACCAAACTGCTGAACCGATTTTGATGAAATTTCTATGGGACCAATCGGGAAGTAGATCCATTCAGATAAAAAAAGAATTTTTCAAATCGGTTCATAAATGACGGAGATATGAGGTAACAAAAACAAAAAAAAAAAATCAGAACCTCCTCCTTTTTTAGAAGTCGGTTAAAAAGAGGCCTTTACAAAGACAAAAGCGTGTTGATTAATTTCCCAGAAGGTGTCAAGTGCGAACGATTGCTTTTACGAAATTGGGATAAGGCAGATTTGCAAAAAAATATGTGAACGAATTGTGCCGTGTTCGAAATAAATTAAGGATGACATTTAATAACAAAAAGTGAGTTGTATACCGGCTCTGTCGTACAGTAACGCGGTCGCATATGAATTACAAACGGTATATGTATGCCTCAATCGCGCATAAATTTTCTTAATTTATTTCGCCCTACGCAAGTATGCAAATCGAACCGTCACATTAATTTCTCAATACATGAGTAGATTCCCATGGTGTAGGTGGATTGAAACCTTGATCGTCTCGTCTCCCTGAAACCTTGCAAGATTCTTCGTATCTCATTAAATTGTCTCAAAAGAGAAATTTAGTTTTTAGCCCTCAACGTAATTATAATGATCCATTTATCTAAGACTCAAAACTAAGAACATAATATGTATTTTGGAAGGCTCTGATCGTCCTGCTCGGTCCAGCTATCAAAATAACCAGATGACAGCGTCCGACATGACAGCCGACGTAACGAGGTGTTTCTCAAACTTCAAGACTGACAAATGATCACCCGGACATCTGCGAAACGTGTCCGGGAAGCGACCTACACGAAAGATCCGTAATGCGGTTAGAAATCTACTACGAAATACGTCCGGAGCTCATATGATTGCTTTAGTATCCGATCAGCAAATTTTAGCGATACTCATCGTATAGCCCAGCGGTTATCCAAATATCTTGTCATGTGTGTGCCACTGTGCCAGGCCATACTTGTGTCATACAATAGAAGGTAGGCTTTAGAGCTATGAGATCATCACGGACTGAGGCGGATACATCAAAGTAGGACAAATGCGACCAATCGCTATAATTTCGCAACAGCTAGTTGGCATTTTTGGATTGTTCGTACATAGCATAGGAGAAAGATTGCATCCGTGTAAGATAAAGGACTCCCTATAAACGTTTGGTGATAGCTCGAACACATACACAAAGTTCGTTAACACGAAATGCGGAAAAATACTAGTCCCTGGCCGGCGCCTGAAGAATGAACTACGTCGATCGGAGCGCAGCCAATGTGTGCGTATAGAAAGCAAAGTATCTGTGGTATCGGCGAGTCACAGGCGACTGGTCAGAGGTCGGTCGTGTAGTGTTACCGACACATACACCGCAACCAAGTTGGCCAAGCCGCAGTCGAGCGGCAAGTGCTAAGTATGCACTGATTAGCAACCGAAGTATTAATGTGCGAAATGCAACAACACAGTCTAGGAATACTAAGGCATCGTACTAAAGGACACAAGTGCAATATGTGGCAGCGAAACTGAGCAGAGGTGAACGTGTAACCTTGAGCGATGCAATGGAAACGATCAATGAAGACTGCGTCTGCGTGCTGTACACCAACATAATGTGTCGATGTAGGCGCTGCAGGCGACTGACGAACTGACGACGATCCCAAGCGGGCTAGATAATAACAAGGTGTCTGTTGGGGTGGGCAGAGGTGAAAGATGGAACGGACTTCTGTCCGTCGCATGTTTGATGAGTGGCCTACGGTGGGCAGTGAATAAATTACAAAAGATAAATAATCTAATATCTCTAGGGACAGAATGACTAGAAACTTGCAAAGACCATTCAAGATAATGTCATGAGTGATTTGATAGCCATTAATGGCTTTTAATCCATTTCTCTTTTGAGCAATTAGAAATTATAATTTGTTGTGCCACCATAAACGAAAAAACGCGTTTCATTGCATTAGCGATTGGCGCTCACTTGTTTTGCAAAGCGAGTGGCCATTTTATGCCAAATTACGAAGGTTTTTGTACCAGACTCAATTTTTCACATAATGCGGCTATAAAAGACTGGGGTGACATGGGTCCCTGTATCCATCAAACCAAACAAAACCAAATCAGCTCCATCAGTCACTCCTGTCATTTCACAGGAATATGTCAGGATTCAGAAAGCCTTTAGAATGTATGTAACGTTCTTTCAGAGGGCCAAACTCATCGCGCGTGCTGTCTGCAGACAACGTCGCTACAAATTACTATAACCATATAACGATAACGACCATTCTCAGTGTGCGTTACGATTGCTTACAGTACTTATAGTGGATTAAACCGTTTACGACCATTTCGTATCGTAAAACTTGGCAAATTATAAATCTGTATGTAAAATCATCGTGGCAGCATATTCATCAACTTGTAACGTCCGTCTTACCAATCCGGCAAGCTTTAGTTTCTTACTCGGAAAATATACTTAACGCGAAAACTGTGAGACTGCCAAGGTCAAAGAGATCTTTGAGTCTAGAGCAGACGCTTCTACCATATTATATTAGGCTCGTTTGAGCAGACTAGTTAACTCAAGCCCTCTCAGGTACTACGACTTAATCCTCTTTGAGCGTTGAGTATTTAAACAAGCCTTGTGATCCCAAATTCGAAAGCTACAATAGATTCCGTGCTTTGTACATCTGCGTATTAGCTGTGAAAGAGATCTTTTGTGAAACTTGTGACGCCGTGCAAACACGCGAAATCCTGTCCGCTAAGCAGAAGGAAGCGACTTTATCATTCTATGCTCGGCCCACATTCTGGCATGATATGACGGCTAAACTTAGATATTGTTCGAAAGAATTGAGAATCCAAAATCTAGGCCATCAGCGTCGTAAAACTGAGAGTGAACCGCCGCGATAGTGTTCACGCTAATACACTTTTTATCTTTAAATCTTATCCTTTGTTGCTAATATACGAGTGGCAATAATTCGCGCGTCTCATTGAGATGGTGCATATTAATAACCTCCTTACGTAGCACCGCCATGTTCACACCAGTCATCATTTCTTCACACATTTTTTGCCAATCTACTTGTAAGCGTTGCGCATGACCTGAATAATAGCAAACAGCGCCGTAGTGTTCCGACGCGACGGCAACGTACGCGCACTATAAAAAAAAACCTATAAAATCACCAGACAATTAATTGCGAAGTCGTAAAAGCTCTAATAAAAATATAATTTCCATTTTAAAAGTCGGTTAAATAATTCGAGCGGCAAAGCGGGGCCCGATCTAGGGTGTCTATCGCTAACTTAAACAACCAATAAGGTGTAAGAGTGTGTACCAAGAGACACTAAGGCGCTGCGCAAACGTGGACAGTTTTGTGTCTTGTGTCGGATACAAGCTACCGATTTCTATAAAACCAGTATAAAATCAGCCACTACAGGACACAGCAACTACCGTTTCCTGTGATGGTGTGCCGTGTCGGTAACAAATAGTGTCTACGTTTGCGCAGCCCCTTAAAGTAGTTATGTAAGTAGTTCAAGGCGGGTCATTGGCAGCAGACGATATTGTTGCAGACATAAGCCAGACAGACAAAAAGTGAAACCTCTGTTTTTCATTAAAAAAAAAAACCACAGCCGCAGCACGGTTGGTAATGATAATGAATGAAGAAACGAAACGACAGTCACGTTATGAGCCACAACTATGAAACGTTAACTTGAAATTCATCTAATTGTTGTACGGTCATTTACTTCATTAATTAATTTTGCGCTCGCTCATTTCGCAATGATTCTAATGCGAGCGATTGCAACATTGATCGATTTGTAGGTTAGAAAAAAATAGAGCCTGTCTGAGACAAAAGCCTCTCTTGTCTAAACTATTAAGTTGATTGAGAGGCCTCTGACGTAATCGCACGTCGCATATGTTGGCAGCGTCTGGCGAGATCCTGGACAGAAGTGTATCACCTGCATCACACGCTATTCAAATACCATATAAAACGCCTTATTTTGAAATGATACATTCTAAATTCAAAGTACGACGATTGTCTCGACAGCTCGGCAGCTATTACATAAAACTTTGTTCGGCCTAATAGATTACACCTTAGCGACGCCGCTCGCGGGTCAGAACCGAGACTCAACTGAATATAATACCCCTTTGACATATATAACTTGTTCTATCAAACTACACTTTGGAGAATCCTTAGCAAATGTTACTAGCGTCAAGACTGGGTTTGCGTTGGTTTAGCATCTTTAATACTGGACTGTCAAACCGGTTCTAATGAAATAGGATGTCTTGGAACAGTCGGAACCCGGAACAAGACAAAGGACTTTCGTAAAGTGAAAAACCTAAGGCGGTAATCAATATTAACTTGCCGATGAGGAAAACTATTAAAACCTAAATACATACGATTTCCAATTAATTTGTTTAGCTAACAAAGGAAGATCGCGTATAATTTGTTCAGCTAATGTGTATAACTAATTCTTATGAATTTATGTAAGTTGATCAGTACGGAACTAGTCCTTGTTTGTTGTCAAACAACATCATTAATATTTTTATTATGATTACCTATTTCATATCATCAACAAACTTCCATTCCTAGCAAAAGTAACCGCACTTTGTACCTTGCTTAAGTCTGCTATACCACAACCAATTTTCAAGTTATTGTGTCAAGAATTTTGCAATCCTATAAGCCTGAATCTGGTTAAAAACGGCACTCAATGTTGCCATAATCGCCATGCTTAGCAAAAGGACTGAGACAAAGGAAATTAGAGGCATGAATGATGTCGACAAAATAGAATTGTATGCAAGATCGAAAACAGATGAATGGATTCTCTGCAATGACACGACTTGGGAGGGGCTTCAGTTCAGCAGTGGAATAGGCTGTAATGAAACAGCACAGATAAACAGGTCTATTAGAACTTATTACTATCTTAAAACTGTAAGCCACCTTTTTGCAACCCCTTCCGCCATTTAGAGGCTATGATGACCATCCTTTGACAAATTATTACTCAGTCAGCAAAAATGACATAATTATGTAAATCCAAGGGATATTTTTATAGGAGGCATATTTGAAGCGAATGCATGTCAAAAAGAAATTGAAAGCATGCCAATTTCCAATGTAAACTTACAGAGCCATTTTTAAAAGGATTCAAAGCATGCCTCACACTTTCTGAAGTCAATTCAATTTTATTTTGATTATATAAATCTAATCTCCACTGATCTAATAGGTCCGTGAATTATCTATTATGTTCAATAAAACTGCTGAAAAATGCTGCAATTCTATGGTAAGTTGATTAAACTGCTGGCACACAACCCATATAAGAAAAATGCAACAGTGCAACAATTTAAAACAGAAGATAAAAGATTTCTAGGTTACCCACCATAATGAAATGCGACAAATTGTCGAAGAAATTACAGCCTGTTGTGCAAATAATATTACAATCAACAGTAGTACTGAATGTAAGTGGCACCACAGTACCACACTCTTGATAAACCTCCAATGCCTACCATAGTCATATTTTATTTTCCAGTTAGAATAACCTCAACGATTGATTTCAAACATAAACATTTGTTTTATAACCACAATACATTCAGTTAACAATTCAGTACAAGATTGTTATAGCCTTATAGCTGAACTGTACCAAAGGTTGCATTAACTGAATTCATGCAGACTATTACCGCATGAATGCACTCATGTATGAATCCGTAAAGTTTCCTCTGCATGCACCCGTTGCCAGATGATTTTCACTGCAAACTGATAAAAAAAGTGCAACATGCAATCATTGTAGTCAAAGAATCGACTATGAGCAATTTAGATCTTACAGAAAGAAAGGGTTTGCAAGTATGTTTGATTAAGAAAATCAGATTGAAATAACATGATGTGTTAGGACAACAATATACATACACACACACAATTGATTGATAGAATGTTTCATCAGCAACCTTATCGGAATCTGGTATGCATTGAACAGCTGATTATATTCTAATGTGACAACTCAGGGTGTGGAGTGAGCATGTTACACAATGGTAGTATTTAGTTTACATTCATACAACAAACCTACAGATCTCTTATAGGGTAGTCTACTGGCATATGGAGCAGTTGAGTCTGTATTATCAGCACAAAAATTAAGGATTGTCCGTTTCCTACAACAGACTGAATGGATCACATTCACAGATGTAATTTGATTTACACTGACAATTGGCATAGATGGAAGGAACAAGATTTAGTGATATGATATGAAAAAGTTCTGGGGACAATGAAGAGGGGTGCAGGATTGGGTTGTGGGACCTTGTACTGCTATAGCAAGCCATGAGTCTCTTTTCAAAGAGCAAAATATCATGTAATACTAAGTAATCAATGCTTTGGTAATGAATCATGATGATGGTTCAATGATTTTGATGATGAGGATATTCCATAAATGATGATTGTGCTCTGTACGACACAGCCGGAGAACACTAACTTAAAACACATAGAGACCTCACCGCTACTCCTGTCAAGCAACTCCCTGGTGTGCTTCATGTTACTCAGATGACAAATTTATCACATCATACACTCAATCAATACTAGAATCCTCTTGCAGATGATCAACACAACAGATCTCTTTGTTCAGAAGCTCAGTCCAACTAGATGTAAACTCATCTCTTTGTTCTTGTATGTAGGTATCTGCAGTCAGTTCACAGGGCACAGGTAGCACACTTTCACTATTGCACAACGGAACACTGGCGCCCGCGAACGGAGCACTCATCACCACCGCGGTAACACCAACCACGAGAACAAAGAACTTGCCAACAAGGGGCACGGCCCGTGCCGCATCTACCGACTCCGGCTCCATCACACCCGGTGTAATAAGATTAGCGAGGTCAGTGGGTAAGCATGGGAGGCGAGAGCCAGGGGAAGCGCGGCCACTGACCTGCCATGGTGGCTCGCCGCTCAGCTGATGACGCGCGCGACACACAAGCGGCGGGACGCGGCGCGGTGCGGCTCGGAGACGCTCGGCTCCCGACACCAGCCCGCCTCCGCCGAGTCCGGAGCGTCTCGGTCACCTCGGCTGCCGACACCGGCCCGCCCGACGACGAGAGGTCGCAGACAAAAAAATCGATAGGTCGTCAACCTCCGCCGGCGGTCGGCCGGAGCCGGTCCCGGGCGGGCCGGCGCGCCGCCACCCGCTAGCCCAGGGACCGTCCCGCGCGAAGATCCCTCTGAAGCTTCAGCGTCCGAGATATAAGAGACCCAAATTCGCCATTTTGAAACGGGAACAATGAGATATTTACTTTTGAACGTTAGGACGGTCGGGGACGACGTCAGTGGCGGTTAACGGACGCGGCGCGAAACGCGAGATTACCCAGATGCTACACTGCTGTAAATAAATACGTACTCTGACTAGAAATCCCTTCGTCACCGCTGCCAATATCCGACATCGCAATCCACACCGAAATCTACAGGCGATCCACCGATCTTTTCGGAGACTCGGACAGTACAAAATAGTCTATGGTTTCGAAGCCATCAAAATTAAGCTCTTTAAAGTGTCGACTAGAACAATACAAAAAATTAAATATGTTTAGTTGTTTTTTCACTAAATGTTTTACTTTTAATCTAAAAACAATTACTTTTAATTAAATAAGGACAGTTTTATTTAAAATTGACACTTCTATTGTCTTGAACTTTTCTAACTTATTTAAAAATTTAGTTGTGCCCGACAGGGACCATAATAGTTTCTATTATTTTTATTTACCACCTAGTGTAAATTATGGATTGCAATAAACGATTGGAGTTTTGCACCCAATGAAAAGGTGAACTTGCAGTTAGGACACTTAAACAGCCTTTTCCATTTTTTGACACTAACTCTTACACTCTAGATTTTAGTCTATGGTACTGACATTCTTTGTCAAATGTGGGGTACTAGGGCTAACTCGCAAAGTTCTCACACATTGAGAACAATTTTGTGAGCTAAGTAAACTTACATTACAAATTCTATATTTAGTTTTTTGCTTATTTTTTATGACTGCAGTGTTTTTTGTGACTAAAATAATCGCAGTACCGAGCCATCAATGGCTAAGGCATCTCAGTGCTCTGTAGTCGATTATATCCTGAAAGCAGGCCCTATGGCGAAATAAATGTTGTAGGGTATTTCATGAAGCATCACAGAGGGTCTTTAAACCGAGTGATCCACAAGTGAATAATAACCTTGGGTAGACTATTTTTGCGATTCTAATCACTGTTTTTGTGTATCCGAGGTGATTGTGACTACTTGTCACGATTGTAGATGTCACTATCCTGCTCTATGTTTCTCACAACGCCAGGTAGATGGCGCAATGTAACTACGATTTTTCCTGCAGACATTTCAAATTTATTTTTTTCTAATTTCATTCGCATTACCACTGATTGCACTCGTCGGTGGTCTGCTGTGGCACTCAGCTTACTATATTCTATGCACTCAGCATAATCAGAGACGATAGCTCGAAATTGATCTAGCAAAAAAATTAATATAATCACACACATACTAGGTACCTAGTGTTCCAGAACTTGTTGCCGAGCGCATCGTCGATGCTGCCGCGTGCGATAGCACTCCCGCTCTGTTTCTCTCTCTAGCAAATAACGGCTCTGAGCGACAGAAAAGGATAGGAGGATGGAAAAATACGATACAGCCGCGAGCCTATTGACTCCGTGGCTGCTACTGAAAGATTCCCGAAAGCCGGACTTTGCCCGACCAGGGAATGGGACCCAGGACCTCATGCTCATCAGTCACGCTTGCGACTGCTCGACCAACGAGGCAGTCATTAGATTAATAAAGAGGAGTAGTTATTAAAGTCGAACTAAATAAAAAAAAAAACATTTACATACATGTACACAGTATTGGACATTTTTTCTTTAAATCCGTCTTCTTTTAGTGCTGAAATAAAAGATTTTTAACTTTCCAAGTACTACTTATCAACCTTTTCCTGGGTTTGTTTCATTATCCACACATCATGAAAAAATAACGAGGTCAAGGTGAGGTCACTTACCTCATTGCAAGCGCAACTTACTCTAATAACCTTTTCATTTCTATAGATATTTTAATGATCTTTTCACATTTTTGTTTCTTCTTATGATGAATAAACCTAATACGTAAAACAAATGTACGGAACTTCCCCATTACTTTTTTTTTCTCTCGTTTCTGTGACTTGGCGATCTGTGTTGTCACAATAAGCCAATCGCTTTGTATTAATAGATATTTCATGACATCATTAGAAGGATATATTTTTTTAATTCCTTTCATTATTTGAATCTCGCAGTAAGCGTAGGGACATAATGCCGCTTCAATCGGCCGTGTGAGGTACTTCCTATGCCCTGAAGCTTTGCGACCAGTTGATTGACGTGAGTTAATATTCTATTCTGATTGCTTTTACTATGTTTAGTAATCTGTTGTTTCACTGTCCTGATATTTAGATCTTCATGTAGGTATGTATTTGTTGCTCACGTAGTAAGGTATGCGTACATGGCTCTCAATGTCTTGCTCTGAAATCTTTCCAAAATCTCGATGTTGCTGTTACTAGCAGTACCCCATAATTGAATCCCGTAGGTCCAAATTGGTTTTAGTATGGCTTTATATACTGCCATTATGCTTTTGCGTAACAGTCTTGACTTCCGGCCTATCAGCCAGTACATCGTTCTGAACTTTGTGTCCAGCTGTTTGCGCTTGGTTCAGATATGCTTTTTCCAGCCCTCGTATTCACAACGCTTCGATTCGATTTCGGAAAGTCGTATATTTGTCTTTTTTTAGCATTACGAAAGCGAGCGAGATAAACATACGATTTTCCGAAATCGAATCGAAGCGTTGTGAATACGGGGGCAGGTAAGCCTTCGATCCAGATGCATTCCGAGATATTTGGCGTCCTCAGCTTGGGGAATATCCTCATTGTGAAGTTTTATTGGGGGGCACGTCTGTTTTCTGAGAGTGAAGGTTACGTGGATAGATTTTCTTTGATTCGCCTTAATGCGCCATTTGTTTAGCCATTCCTCCACTTTATCGACATGGTCTTGTAGTTTAGCTGATGCTGTGTATATACTTTCAATATACTTCCCTGAGGGACTCATAATATAAGGAATATAAGGGAGCGGTCTCGAGGTATGATCTTAATATTAAAAAGAAGGAATGAGGAACCAATTGTTTAATTTTGTATAGAAGTCCGTCATGCCATACTCTATCAAAGGCCTGACTGATGTCTAAGAAAACGGCGGAGCAGTATTTTTTGCATTCCAGTGTTAACTTAATGTCCGTGATACGATGGATCTGTTCGATGGTTCCATGCTTCTCCCGGAAACCAAATTAGTGCTGAGGAATGACTTCCGGTAATTACTTGCGTATCCTGCTGAGCAGTATTCTCTCTAGTAGTTTACCCAACACTGGAGAAGGCTTATCAGTCTGTACGAACTAACTTCATGAAGCGGTTTGCCTGGCTTAGGTACCATCACAATCTGCGCAATTTTCCACTGGGCGGGATAGATGTTGAGTCTTAGGCAAGGATTAAAAATTACAGTGATTTGGATGATGCCCTTTTTAGGAAGATGCTTTAGCAGTTTATTTATTTAAATAACATGGGAGACTTACAGCTAAAACAAACAGATCAAGGACAGTACAATAGTTTGAAAGCCAATTACAGGTCTCCACTTATAAAATACAGAGATGAAAAAAGTAGATTCTACGGACATTCACACCAAGTTACTAAATACTACAGCATAATTACTATGTTGCTCAGACTGCATAACAACCATCATAACAAAATTAACTACATGAAAAAGCTTCGACTTAAGCACTTCCTGGCTGACGACACACTAGTTTGGAATGGATCAATATCATACTGTTTACAAAGCTTGTTTAAATTTCTGCTTGCACGCACAATGTACGAATTCTGCCTATAATTAGTTGAAGCAAATGGCACACACAACGATGGATTGAATCGTTTAGACTTCAAGGGAATTTTGAAATAAAAATTTGACAAAATATCACTACAGTTTATGGTGTTGTTAAAAATTATCATCAAACATACACAGTCAGAAATCTCGCGGCGGTTGAGTAAAGGTAATATATGATATTGTTTACAAAGGTTATGGTAGTTTCCCGAATGATACGGTACTTTTTGATGGTAACATAGATACCTTATGAACCTTCTTTGGATGCTCTCAATGCGGTCGATGTATTTGTGGTAACATGGGTTCCATATTTCGGATGCATATTCCAAGTGGCTTCTAACAAAAGTACAGTATAGTATTTTTAAAGTTTTGGCTTGAGTGAAGCACTTGGATAACCGCATTATGTGAAACCCAGTGATTTTGATGCCTTAGCGACTATTGCATCTACGTGTATTTCAAAACTAAGCTTGGAATTATGATGAACCCCCAGGTCACAGATAGAGTTTGATCTAGGTAGAATTTGATCGCCTAAGGTATATGATGTAACGATGATTGAGCGCTTCCGAGAATATGTAATAACCGAGCATTTAGTGGGATTAAGATCCAGCTTGTTCCTTTGGCAATAGTCCTCCAGGCGACGTAGGTCATTCTGGAGTGCTGTTACGTCCATCTGAGACGATATTGTGGCATACATTTTCATGTCATCGGCAAAACACAATAGTTTAGATGGAGTCAAGCAAGAGTCAATGTCGTTAATGTGGATTATAAAAAGCAAAGGACTGAGTAGTGAACCCTGCGGGATTCCAGTAGGAACAGGGACCCAGCTAGATATATAATTATTAAGTACCACTGCTTGGGACCTGTTGACAAGGTAGGGAGAAAACCATCGATGTTTCGACGCAGTTCACACTATTTAGTGGTGAGTTTAATTTTATGGATTCTGTTATTTTGGCTCTGCAGATGTCCTAGTTTGTTTTATGGTTATTTATAGTCTTTGTGGTTATTCAATCAGTAAGGCTTTGCACTGGACGTTCAATATAACCGGTGTATGATCTGACAAGTCCGTGCATTCCTCGATGTTTATTTGGCTGGGTGAGATGTTTTTCAGAATAAAGAAATCCAGCAAGTCAGGCACCTTGTTTGGATCAGCAGGCCAATATGTGGGTGCACCGTGCGGAGCTCAGTGAAGGTTAAGGTCATTTATGACTACATATAGTTGACGACCTCGAGGTAAGGTTAGTTTAGAGTCCCAATACACAATATGTTTTGCGTTCCAATCGCCTCCGCAAATGTATCTGTTGCCCAGTGTTGTGAAGTATGTCGTGGAATAATTTGTTATAATGGTGTGCCTAAGTGGACAATATATTGCCGATAGTGTTGTTTCTGTTTTGTTATCTTGTATTCTGACTAAAGTAGCTTGTATCTTCTCAGTTTGGTATTCTTCAAGAAGATAGTTTGATGTTTTGCTTAATAATGATGGCAGTCCCTCCATGGGAGTTACCGGAAGGATGATCTGTAGTGTATACCTTGTAGTTCTGCAGAGTAAAATTGCTTTTTTGTGTGAACCGAGTTTCTGAGATTAGGGCCACATCGACTCTTTCAGTTTTCAGGAAACGGTCAAGTTCCTGTCGGCGTTCGGTCAATCCATTGGCATTCCAGGTAATTATCCTTAAGTTCAAGGGTGTTTTAGAAGGCTTGTGACTAATTTAATCATATGATCCATCATGTTGTCTAACATAACATCATGTTTTGAAATTTGTCAAACATCACGTCCGGTACCTCAACAAAATTGTTTGGATCCTTGATGTCAGTTTTTAGTCCTTCTGAGTTATGTAGTTTTGTAGCTTGTGCATATGTCCTAATGTATTTTGTGCGCTTGTAATTTTTGTTTAGGTTAAGTTACTGTACAGTTGTATTGAGATTGATATTGGGTTGTTTTTTCCATCGATGATTTTATTCTTTTTGGTCGTGTCTTTCATAACTATGTCCTTATATTGTTTGTATTTGGTGCAGCCTTTATAGCTTGCCGGATGTTTTTCTTGACAATTCGCGCAAGTTGCCTCAGTATCAGGCTTTTTTAAGCAGCTTGAGGTAGAGTGCTCTCCTCCACATTTAACGCATCTAAATGGTCTATGACACTGGTTCTTGGCGTGTCCGAATCTCTAGCATCTTTTGCACTGAAGAACGTCTAGCTTTTTGTACGGTGCTGCAAATGAAATTTTAACGTAGTTCAGTTTATTGATTTTGAAGATGTCTTAGTTGTTGTATTTTGGCTTTAGATCTACGTAAAATACTGGCATAGCTTGTTTTGTGTTCGTTTTATGTTTGTAATGTGTGACTTCGTGCCCCAGTTCGAAGAGTTCTTTTTTATTTGGTCGGTGTCTTCTGATGAATGTAGCCCACGTAAGACTACTCGGTAGGCTCTTTCGCTTTTGAGTTTACCCATTCCTAAAGTTACGCTCAGCGACAACTTATGTTTTAAAAATGTTGCTACTTTTTTGCCACTAATTCTTAATATGCTCTAGTAACGGGTTTGTGTGTTGTACTGATGAAGCGTTCAATTTACAACTTCAACTTTCGTTGTTGATTGTATCGCGCAACTGTAGCGAAAAAAAGCACATTCCTGGGCACCCTCAAATTCAAATTCAAATTCAAATTATTTATTCCTCAGCCTGATCATGCGACCTTGGCACATAACACTGCACTTTCAGCCGGTTGAGTACAAGAAATACTGTCCCGGTCGACGCCAGTAGTCAGCCACATCGCAATGCTGTACCACGTCCAACGCACTGGAGCAAACGCAGCGCCGCATCGAAAATCGCGTTTCGAGGACTTACAGATTCTAAGTTTTAAGTGTCTTTTTGGGCTCGAAATGGCTTGTTTGCTTTTACTGTGGTTAAATAGGACACTAGACGTAATTTTGCTGGAAAACTGACGAGTTATAATTTTTTCAAGAAAAATTGAATGGAGCAGTTATGGAAAAATCTGGATTTCTCTGAAACGGCTAAATCTCCCATCGTGTCCTTACGCATGGTTCTTAAAAAATAAACATTAAGTATTCAGGTTTCCAGCCAAATTACTTCTAGTGTCATATTGACCATAGTAATACCAAACAGAAGCCATATCGAGCCCAAAACACGACACTTTTATGAATCGCGCTATTAAAGTTTTCCTTGACTTAAGACTTGGGGATAACAAACGCTGTAGTCTTCCAGGTCAGCACGTTCTTGTCTCGTTACTTCTCTTGCACTGTTACTTCTGCTAAGGACGGTGAAAGGCATGAATGAAACAACACTGTAATATTACAAATGACTATAATTTTTGTCACAATTTTTCCATACAATGTTAATAATAACTTTTTACCTTATATCTATTTATAATACATTACTTATTTATTATTAATGTTGTATTTCAATATTTAAAATTCTTCCTGTTTAATTTCTAATTACATTTCACGGAGTCAGTTTCAGATGAGAGACATTTATAATTTAATTTAAATCAAATATTCCGAAGGATCGTACAAAGTTTAACGAAATTTTGAAAAATCGACCTCGAATAGTTTATTATGATACACTATGATGTAATTCGATTAGATCTTATTATACTAAAAATATTTCTTGCTTAGTCACTACGAGAAGTAGTTTTATCGTTAAAAACTGTACAAACATATCAACTTTAGTGTTACCGCTAGCGTAAATATTATAAACGGACACACGAACCAATCACGATCAGATGAGAATATGCGACATCGCTCAACAGTCACGATACTGTAGGCATTCGTAACTAATACAATACAGGTTAAGGTAAATTGTACTTTATAATGCGAACCGTGGGGGCGCGGCGCGGCCTCCCCTACCACGAAATAATTGACGAACGAATGGCAACCAAACCTCATTCCGTCGCGACGCCGCACGGCGGTCACTGTCGCCTGACTCGCGTAAATGTTACAAGTGGTGGACGACAGTGACTGCACACACGGCGTCGCTTCTCATCTTCGCAACATTCAGTGGCCCACAGACCAGTGTGTGTCTGGACACTCAGCTGCACAGCTGTACAGGTGCCGCGCCGCGCCGCCCACTACTATGATAACAAGCACCGTAATCAAATGCGAGTTGTTTGAGTAATGCAGGCTTCTGGAATTAACCCTTGGCTGTCTTCGCACTGGGATTACGAGACCACTATGATATGCGATAAACTTTACTTCTATGTACTTATAACGTTCAACGGTTTATTTAAATGGAGCCATGAGGCAGCCAAGGTTCAAAATAACTATATTTCAACGATGAATAACAAGCAAGTATAATATAATAATTAATAAAATTGAGCTAGGATAAGAACTCCGCCTTCTGTATGGCGCGAGCCCCCCGCGCCTCGCACCGCTCGCAACATGGGCTGTTAAGTACATCATAATTATGTAAATAAGAGTGACGCCCGTAATAGTCACAGGCGCCATCATCAAGTATGTCCTTATTTAAAACATTTAAGTATAATCACGTCAGCCTAAATAAATAAAAGTTCATTAAAATTCAAAGGATGCGTGGCGCAGGGGGTGGGCGCCAACAATAAATGCTACATGTCCGAAACTAGTGAAGTGACGTGACCAAGTATTCCGATCAAATAATTGAAGTAGAGAGGCGAAGTACAGAGTGTACAGCGTTCACTCGCCGAGATATTATTGCTTTCATTCGAGACTATATAGTTACGATATTGCTTTGTTACTCCTGCGTTTACGTATGTTTTGGCACGACAATACTGAGTGAAGCAACACGGATGAACGCGACGTCACGGCGACGGACTGGGGGCCATAAGCGATACTAATTCACAACCAAGCGGCGCCGGGGCGCATTATCATACAACTCTAACGGACCTGATATTCGCGTCTGAACCACACTTCCGAATATCTCGGCGAAACAACAACAACAACATCGAACATGTCAACAGCTCAATACTTGAGCATATTTATTCATCGAGTCGTTTCGTATGTCAAGTTCATAATGAAGCCAGCTTCATCACAAATGTTCTTGATAATGTAAGAAGTGTTGAGCAGACGTGTACAGACGGGCCTAGAATTCGACAGCAGTGCGAGCTCGAGAGTCGTGCAACTATAGTCGCCGCTAAGAGCCATCACACAAGTTGAGTTACAGATCCATGCTACATTTAAATGCTTCGGGTTTCCCCATAAAATGATTCCTAGTTAGACCGAAAAACTCAAGCTGCGTGTAATCTTAGCCGTCGACTTGGATGGTATGCTCACGTGAATTTAATGATACTATAATAATGGGCGAACGAAAACTGAACCAATGAGTCTATAGCAATTGTACTAGTTTAAATATAGATAATATTTCAAAATTTCATAATATTGCCTCGAGATAGAGTGAATTTTACAAAAATATACATATTGTACAAATAGTTGAGCGACTCAATGCATACACTGGTCAACCCTACGCCGCGGGCGAGGCGCGCGCTCGCCGTGACGTCACGCGCGCCGCCCGCGGGCCTCCGACAGTGCGAGCGCGGCGCGAGCGGCTCGGGGCCCGCGCGCGCCGCATCCGTGTCATGTGTGTACAAGACTAAGACTAACTCGTTGATAGAGACTTACATTAAGCTACAGTTTAGTCCAGCACGACCGACCTCCCCGCGAGCCTCTATTCTATCGTACAAATCTAATCTTTATGCACCTGATAGGAAAGTCGAAAGTCACTCGTGTTAGCCGAACGGTTAAGTGCAAGCGGCCCTTAACGACACTATTAAACACGACGTAACTACAAATTTTAATAATAAAAATATAATAATAACAATAGACATAATAATTACGAGACAGAACACTAATCTCCCGACATTGCACTCCGTTGCAGGAAGGAATATTGGCCGATAAGTCTTATTCGAGAGATAAACTTAGAAATACAACTAACGTTCAGCGCATACGGACCTTGTAAACCGAGCGATAGATTCCACCGGACCCTTTCATCTTAGGAGACAACAAAAGAAACATCACGACTTAGCGCGTTGAGAAGTATCTCTGAGCGTTTTATTTTAGTTTCAAGTGACTGTGTTTACATAGACCGTCTGCGCTCAACACTACAGATCACGAACGGTGCGGGCGCGGCGCGAGTCGCGTCACGTCGCGCGACTGTCGCTCCGCGCGACTCCGGGACAAAGCAGTGGCAGCGTGTGTAGGCCTTTATTTCGTTCACAGCGGACGCCCCACGACTATCAAAAACTCTTTGCTAAAATGTTGCTAATTTGCTAAATTGTTCTAAAAAGTATAAATGATTTATTTAAAGCGCGACGTAGATTTATAAAAACTGATTTAAGTACAATAATATCGCTTGTAACAGATCACAGCTCTTAATATATGGTACTCAAATGACACGAGAACAGAAACGTTCGCGCACAGCTTGCGAGCGGCAAACTGTGCGCTGACGTACTGTTCACATGTAGAGACAAAAGGATTTAATCAGAGGTTGAGAGTCGTGGCGCTGCCCACTTTATCACAAGAACATCCAGTCGAGCAGCAATCGTGAAAGTAATGCGCAGATTTACAAAGATACCGCAGCATTAGCATCAAGAGTACTTGCAAACAGGACGCGAACAAAAACGTTTCAATCACATACAGAATACACCAACTCGTTAATGTACAAAATAAAAGCAAAAATATAGAAATAGTATTATTGTAATATTTATTTTTAAATAAAAAATATAATATCAAAAAAGCGTAATAAAGCACTCATTATGTACAAGGCGTTGTTATGTGAACAGTTGTCGCTCACCGCTCGCCAACCAGGGACACGCACAGATACTTTTCGTCGGCAAGTATTTTGTGACGTTATTGTTACAGTTATTTTGACTTGAGGTTAGATTGGTAGGTAAGTTTGTAATATTCGAGTTAACACACCCAAGTACTAATCAACCACAAATTCAGATTATTGAATTAATTAATTTAATATTATTTCGATGATGATTATTATTTTAATGTAATATTTATAGTTTGTTTCATCGGTCTTGTAGCACGTGTTGTATGAGTGTGCCTGGGTTGGATCACGCTGCGGCGACAACAAAACTAAATAACCAAACATCAGTAACACTAAGCACAATGGCGCCGCAAGCACGCATCGTCAATAAGTCACAATAAATATAAAATAATATATCTTAAGCAATCTTAAATACCCTGTTGATTTCTTTTTTTTTTTAAATTATCATGTTTCCCTTTTTGAATTACGAAAAAAATAATAAAAAGACGCATTGCAATAGTGCTGCGGTACGAACTCGTACATAAACCTAATCCTAGCCAGACCAGAACGATATTGGAGATCATGTTACATAGTGACGACACTCTCGCGGGGTTATACTAGTTTTGTAGGAGTGTACTTACGAGTACGGTGAGCAGAAAATAGAGAGGCACAGAAGGTACTCTCTAAGCTACGAGCGAACGCGCACGCACACCTAGATATGCGTGTACGTACAAGGCTTGCAGGCGTACGCGCGACCTGCTTTTGTGTGTGTGCGCGCCCATTTTCGTTCGTTGTATGAAGCTTGTCTTCTGTAACTATTTATTCTGTGCCACGAGTGTGTGTGGCTAGAGAGAGCCGTCCAGTTAAGAGTTGTAGTTAGGTCGCTGTGGGTGTCACGTGTGTGGGTGTGTGTGTGTGTGTGTGAGAGCTGTAGCCGCGGCACTATGCGCGCACGCAACACATTGAGCACGATCCGACGATCACGAGACCTCTCCGGCGACTATCCCTCCACTAACTATCATATAAATTCTTCCGAGTAAACCTACCATTAACGTATATGTCTTTATTACGTATGTTATTTCGTTTTTAGCTTATATTTAAGACTTTTATCATTTTGTGCAAAGAAAAGACTTTTACTAATTTAAGATTTTTTGTACAAGATTGTTTTACTCCCCGATGCATCCGTTATGTACACCCGCCCGCGCCGCCCGCTTGCACGCAGCGCGCGGGCGGGCCCGCGTGTCGACTACAGTAGGACCCTATGTTGTAAGATCTATATACTCTTTACACGACCCGATACCTAATACACAATCAAAATGAAATCAAACTTCAACAACATAGTATAAAGACTCGCACACAAGTACACAGGTGCGTACTCGCGCTTGTTTAAGGAAACTATCGAACCCATCAGCACCTTATGTAAACATTATGCATCGTGTTAACGTTAAATTAAACCTAGAGAGGGTATAACCAGTCATACGGTACAACAAAATTGCGCGAGACTACACGCCCCGCCCGGCGACACCTGCACCCGCGGTCACACAGCAACACACAACATCCGCTGATACGCGACTAGCTTGGCTGGTAACATGTCAGTACCCATATACAAATAAGCAGATGTCGGCGCGTCGTCTAGTCTCGCGCGGTAGCCTTACAATAAAATGGCGCGTGTATAATAAAATATAGGTTACAATATTATGTAAAATTATGCTATTCACTAGCGATCCGAAACTAATGTAACTGTTCGGGTAACGTTGTGTAAAATGCACTCGGCGTGTCGTCACGCACCCGCCGCAAGTACGCACTCACTGCGTACTGCGGGTACCTCCGCGGGGCGGTATTTGTGCAGTGGTAAAGGTCATCGACCGCTTACAATAAAATGGCCGCCTCCTGCGACTGTAAAAATATAGTTATCAAATGCTAAAGTTGAATTATAAATAGCGTCGTCCACGCGACAGTAAGTAAACTAAACTCTAAATAAAAGTATACATAATAATATATCTCATAGGCCGTTGTTGTGACTTAGATAACAAATTAATGGAGCAACTTGTGGGGGGGGGGCGGGGGTGCGGCGAGGGGTACATTCACAATTTGACTAGCCGACACGAATTAGTAAGTGACTAGAACGCGAAACACATCATTGGCAAGACTTCGTATTACGAGCGCACTCGGCCGCTAATTCCGAACACTAGTTATTTTTCAGTATGGCAATAAAAATGGCCATCATTATTAGTTAGACATCACTGAAGATCACAGACATTCCGAATACATTAAGTACGAGTCGCACACCCGCCGCCGCCGCCGCAAGCCACACGCGCCTACCGACGTACCGACCTAACCTAACCACCACGCACTGTGATGTTCCTAGCGATCGGTTAAATAAAACATGTGATGGACCGAAACAAAAAATACATACAATATTTACAAATAAATCCTACAAATTAAGCTCCTCAGTTTGAAAAAGATTAAATTACATCACTAACGATTGCTTTACAAAACATTCCTCGCGTCGATACTTCAGTCCAATTTGCTACTTACTCTAGGAAAGTACTTGCCGCGACCATCTCTCCACGCACTAGCGCACTGGCGCACTGTCGCCGACCGCTTACAAAATAACAATACCTCCTACCTCGATACGAGCCGGCACACTCTGCGTACAACACATTACTCACACTGCAAACTATTCAACGTTAACAGTTTACAATTTACTCACGATCATAGCTGAGCTACTAAAATTGTCACATCTTTTATGTCCATTTTGACCAAATCATGTCCACTTGTTACATGATCAATCGCAGACACATAGAATTGAAACGCAGGCTCTATCCCACGTTTAGATGCTGCAAGGTTAGTAACTGAGCCAGGTCGCGGAGGCCGGCGCGTAGGGTGCAGCGCACTAACAGAAGCCGCCGAAGCCGACGGAGGGCACGGAGGGCACGGCGGGCACGGCGGGCTCCGCGCTCTTGTGCAGCTCCAGCAGCGGCGGCGCCGACAGGTAGTGCGCCTGCAACACGACAGCGGCTTACTGCAGCCCTACTGGTTTACTTCCTATCACACGGTATACGTGTTACCTCAACCTTATAACCACATTGTTTTCACGCATGGCTGCTGCAAATACAACTTGGCAAAATGGGGGATTATACAGGTGAATTTATTATTAAGAGCGTTTACGTCTATCGCGCGAAGTCAAGTTTAGGTAATTCAGTGCATTTTTTATGCGCGTGTTTGTGTGCATAGCGCTGGCGCGTTCTCTTGCGCTATAGTCAAACTAACCATTATGATCTGTTCGAGTGCAATTGTTGTAGTAAAATTTAATTTGAATTTGAACGTACACGGATTACTGAACTACGAGTGCATAAAATGTGGATGTAAATGTGGTGCTGTTCCACAAACGATGGGGCACTTAATATCGTGCCCTGCGTGTCCTGATGGTTGTTCACTACAGGAACTGATGGACGCTACATGAAGGCGCCAAACTAGTGGCTCAGTTCTGGGCTGACACAATTGCCATCGACACGCTAAGAAGAAGAAGTGCATAAAATAAGTATTAAGTATTTAATAATATATTGCAAGTATAGCTATAATTATGATTAATATTAAAGTCGTTTTTTAGTTATTCAAACATGAATTTGTTGATCTAAACTTTAGAAAGAAACCGAACTTCGTTAATTATTATTGATTTGTGATTAATAAATATTTCTTACTCTATTCAAATAAATCGCTTTATACGGATTTACTTATGTTTATTTTATATTATATTTTAACCTGACGTGATGTTTCTGTTAGTGACACCTCTTATGAGGGAAATACAATAGGTTGGCGTTAACTGTAATAACAATTTATGTTCTTATTTACAAAAAAAAAAGTTTTAATAAATAAAATTAGTAGGTAAAAAATAGGGTAAATATTTGCTGTCACTAAAAATATTGTCAGTCATCAAAAATAATAATAAAAAAATTTAATCATCAAAGTACCAAGATTTTTCAATCACGCTATAAAAGTCCGCTATCCTTCTAAGTACGGCTAAGGTCAACACAGGTCAGGCAGAGCGCCGAGCGACGTGTCCTCTCTCTAGAAAGCCTCGCGGCGGACTTAATTGAATTTTTTTATTTTTTTTTGTTAGGGCATCTCGCAGTTCAGCCTAGGGCTGGCTTCTGCTTAACGGGACAATCCTGTGGGTGCCTTGAAATAAATTAAGGCCTCCAGCCAGGGCAAAACCTATATACTAAGCGACAACTCACTAAGGGCACCCCCTGTGGGGTACGAACCTCGGCTGGGCAGGGCAGGGCGGGGGAGGGCAGCAAAGGGACAGGCTGGATCTGAGTGATATTATTTGGGGTCTGATTTATAGCTACAGGCTCAGCAACGCGGGCTGGCTCTTGCAAGGGTCGGGGGGGGGGGGGGAGTGAACGGGGACGTCGCGACGGGGCGTTCTGTGTTTGTATTTCTTGAGAGTACTGGTTTCCCTATTACTTTCTTGAAGAACGGTGACGGGGTCGTCAGGAGTGACTAGGGTATGACGGGGTCGTCGGACCATGCTAATACGCGATGGTTCGTATCGGGCGGCCGATGCGATCAGTGGGTTATTATGTTTGACGGCCGAGTCAAAGTAACGCTTCGAAAGGCGTTTCATGAATTGAAGGACGGTAGGTAATCTAATGTCTAAGTGTAGACTGTCATTACGGACATAAAAGGGGGCTCCCGTGATTTTACGGAGGAATCGGTTCTGCAGGGTGTGTATCCTATAGATGTAACGGGGGTGGGCGTGGGCGAATATGACACATGCATATGTCATAATGGGACGGATCACTGCGGTGTAAAGACGCAAGTTGCACTTAAGTGACAACTTGGTTTTTGCAGTAAATATGAAGTGGAGTCTACTCATGGCAAAGGCCGCTCGATTACGCGCTGCTGTTATGTGCGGCATGAAGGTCAGGTGGTGGTCGAGTATGACTCCAATGTACTTGGCTTGCTTCTCCCAAGGGATCGGCTTGCCGTATATGGTTACCGGCTTAGGGGGGGGGTTAAGCCGCGGTTTGTTGAAAGGGACCGCTTGGCTCTTGTCGGGGTTCACCTCTATTCTCCACTCCGGAACCAAGCGCCTAGGGCGTTGGCTGCGGTATGAAGTGTACGAGCGATAGCGTCTTGACAGTGGCCAGTGTAGTAGATGGCCGTGTCGTCGGCGAAGAGGGCTGACTGAGCTTTCTTGCTCTTTGGAATGTCACTGGTGGACAGTGTAAAAATGAGGGGGGGAGACGACGGAGCCCTGGGGGACTCCGGCTCGTATGGGGTGGGGGGCAGAGAGAGCTTTACCGATGCGATAACGAAAGGTGCGATCCGACAAAAAGTCCCGTATGATAAGCACGAGACGGTCAGGCACGCCCAGTTGGTACAGCTTGTATAATAAGCTGTTGTGCCAGACTTTGTCGAAGGCTTTCGCTATGTCGAAGAATATTACAACTGTCATCGCTCCACGCTGGAAACCAGCGCTCAAGTGTTCTGCGATGCGGTGAGCCTGTTGGATGCACGAGTGACCGGTCGACAGGACCGCGGTCCTGAAGCCGAATTGCTCGTTGGGAATGAGACTCTTAGCCTCGGCATAATCTTTGAGTCGCTTATAAATAAGTATCTCGTAGATTTTGCCGAATGCATTCAGGAGATTGATAGGACGATAACTGATTTGAAATTGCTCGCGCGCAATGATTTATAGTAGTTTTCAAATACTTATAGAAAAATAATTACTGTAAATTAGTTGAAATTTTAAATTGGATGTTTTAAAGCATATGTTCTTCTATTATATTATGCTATAATTATATTAAATTAAGTAAGATATATCGGTGAAAAAATCATTTTAATTCCTTAATATTTCACATTATTTGAACTTTAATTTCTTATAGAAAGATACCTAAATCAAAAAATCTTCGTCATTAACTATTTTCCTTAGGATCTTAGCAATTGGTTAAAAATAAAAACTAATTAGGTTTGCCAGTGGTTTCCTATAATAAGAGCTTCGAAACTGACGCTGAAGGGAAATTAAGAAAACCTCTGTTGAGTTATCTTGATAGAATTTACCAATACTCTATTAATTGAAATATTTTTTTCTACAACTGAAGTTATTAGTAATTATCATTTTTGTAAGATAAAGGCTTCATGGTATTAAAGGGTTTGAAAAGTACTGTTTTGGAGTCAAACAGCGCATGGACGGCGTAAACGCTCTTAACGACACTATCGAATGGTGCATTTTTTTCCAAAATCCCCGGATTCGATTCCTGGCTAGGAATATACCACGTGGATGGGACACCGACGCACAAACGGTTACCCAAATTTTTGATCGGTAATTAAAAAAAGTCAGCTGTACCATACATTTTGACCATGTAGGTATTGCACTTTTGTAGGAAACAGTTGTTTTATTTTTAAATTACTGATGACAAATTTTAATTTTTGGTTCTATAGTTCAGAAAAATGTACAGAATATGTGGTAACCTTCTGTGAGCCGGTGTTCCACCTTGTAGATTTTTACAAACATCCAGTGATGATAACACCTTTAGAGTATTTTTAGCAATTCCTCATAGTTTCGGATTCGCCAATCCACACCCACTTGAAAAATTCACCTTGTATACTCGTCCGACGTACAATATGAGTGCAGTGCCGTGTGTCTACGTGTCCACACAACTACTCGTTTGAGGACCTAATAAACGTCACTGACGCTGCTATTGGCGTGGCCACTTACCGGGCCCATCTGATTTAAAGAAAACACGATCGACACGAAAATAAGAAGACTTTTTTATGAATATCCCAAATCCTTGAAT